>PVKM010033093.1:0-16128 GCA_004027735.1 Carollia perspicillata
CCTAGGAATAAACCTAACCAAAGAGGTAAAAGACCTGTATACAGAAAACAACACAACACTGAAGAAATAAATCAAGGAAGACACAAACAAATAGAAACATATACCGTGTTCATGGATTGGAAGAATTAACTTTATCAAAATGTCCATACTACCCAAAGCAATTTACACATTCAATGCAATACCTATTAAAGTACCAATGGCATATTTCACAGACATAGAGCAAACACTTCCAAAATTTATATGGAACCATAAATGACCCTGAATAGCTGCTGCAATTTTGAGAAAGAAGAGCAAAGTAGGAGGGATCACAATACCTAATACCAAACTGTATTACAAGACCAGTATAATCAAAACAAACTAGTACTCACACAAAAACAGACACATGGACCAGTGGAACAGAATAGAGCCCAGAAATAAACCAACGTCTCTACAGTCAATTAATTTTTATCAAAGGTTGCAGCAGTGCAAAGTGTAGTAAAGACAGCCTCTTCAAAAAATGGTGTTGGCAGAACTAGACAGCTACATGCAAAAAAAAAAAAAAAAAAAGAAAAGAAAAGAAAAGAAAAGAAACTCGAGCACCAACTCACACCATACACAAAAATAAATTCAAGGTTGATAAAATATTTAAGTATAACTGGTGACACCATTAAAGTCCTAGAGTCAAATGTAGGCAGGAAAATTTCAGGTATTTCACACAGCAGTATTTTCATTGATATGTCCCCTAGAGCAAGGGACATAAAAGAAAGAATAAACAAACAGGATCTCATCAAAATAAAAAACTTCTGCACAGCTAGAGAAAACAGTATTAAAATAAAAAGAGAACCAACCATATGGGAACACATATTTGCCAATGATACCTCAGACAATGGTTTAATCTCCAAAATATATAAAGAACTCACATGACTCCACTCTAAGAAGACAAGCAATCCAATTAAAAATGGGCAAAGGACTTGAACAGGTGCTTCTCCAAGGAGGACATACAGAGGATTCAGAGACACATGAAAAGATGTTCAATATTGCTAGCCATCAGAGAAATGCAAATTAAAACTACAATGAGATACCACTTAATGCTGGTCATAATGGCCATCATAAACAAAGCAACAAACAACAAGTTTTGGAGAGGTTTTGGAGAAAAGGGAACCCAAGTGCACTGTTGGTGGGATTGCAGACTGGTACAACCACTATGGAAAACAGTATGGAATTTTCTACGAAAACTAAAAATGCAACTGCCTTTTGATCCGACAACTCCACTGCTAGGATTATATCCTCAGAATCCTGAAACACCAATTCAAAAGAACCTATGTATCCCAATGTTCATAGCAGCACAATTTGCAATACCCACCTGTTGGAAGCAACCTAAGTGCTCATCAATAAATGAATGGATCAAAAATCAATGGTACTTTACACAATGGAATACTATGCACCAGAAAGAAAGAAGGAGCTCCTACCCTTCGCAACAGCATGGATGGTACTGCAACAGCATGGATGGTACTGCATAAGTGAAAAAAGGCAGGCAGTGAGAGACAAATACCACATGATCTCGCCTATAAGTGGAACCTAATCAAGAAAACAAACAAGCAAGCAAAATAGAGCCGGAGACATTGAAATGAAGAACAAACTGAAAGTAACCAGAGGGGAGGGAGATAATGGGGGGAAATATGGGAAACATCATGAAGGAACATGTATAAAGGGCACATGGACAAAGCCAAAAGAGGGTAGGATAGAAGGTGAGAAGCAGCGATGGGTGTGGGGTGGTGGAATTGGTTTGGGAAAATGGAGATGACTGTACTTGAACAACAATAAAAATTAATTAATTAATTTAAAAAATGTACCTCTGTTTTTATAATCCATTCATCTACTGATGGGCACTTAGGTTGTTTCCATCTCTTGCCTATTTGAAAGAGTACTGCTGTGGACATCAGGGTGCATAAGTTATGTTTCAAAATTCTTAGGGGATATTCCCACCAGTGGAATCACTCGTTGTAAGGCAACTCCATTTTTAATTTTTTGAGGAAATTCCATAGTGTTTTTTACAGTTACTGCACCAGTCTGCATTCCTATCAATAGTGCATTAGCATCCCCTTTCTCTACAACCTCACCAACACTTGTTGATTTGTTTATGATGACCACTCTCACCAGTGTGAAGTGGTATCTTATTGTGGTTTTAGTTTGCATCTATCTGATGGCCAGTGATGCTGAGCATCATTTCGTATGTATCTGTCTGGGCCCTCTGTATGTCCTCCTTGGAGAAGTATCTGTTCAAGTCCTTTGCCCACTTTTAAATTGGATTGTTTGTGTTCTTGGTGTTTAGTCATATGAGTTCTTTATATATTTTGGAGATTAAACTCTTGTTCATTGTACTATGGGCAAATATGTTCTCCCATACTGTCAGTTTTCTTTTCAGTTTGATGATAGTTTCTTTAGCTGTACAGAACCTCTTTAATTTGTTGTAGTCCCATTTGTTTATATTTTCCTTTGTTTCTCTATTTCTCTTTCATTGCTTTTGCTTTTGATGTAAGATTAAAAAAAATCACTGCAATGATCTTTCCAGGAGCTTACTGCCTATGTTTTCATCTAAGAATTTTATGGTTTCAGGTCTTATATTCAAGTCTGTAATCCATGTTGAATTACTTTTTGTATATGGTGTAAGATGTTAGTCCAGGATTATTCTTCTGCATGTACCTGTCCAATTTTACCAGCACCATTTATTGAAGGGACTGTTCTTTCCCCATTGTACATTCTTGGCTCCTTTGTCATAAATTAATTGTCCCCCTGATGTATTCTTGGCTTCGTTGTCATAAGTTGACTGACCATAGATATGTGGGTTTTATTTCTCAGCTTTCTGTTCTGTTCCACTGATGTATGTGTCTATTTATATGCCAATGTCATACTGTTTTACTTACTATAACTTTGTAATATAGTTTGAAATAAAGAATCATGATGCCTCCAGCTTTGCTCTTTCTCAGAATTTTTCACTGTTAGTTTATAGAAAGACAATTGATATTTGTATCTTGTGTTTGTACCCTGAAACTTTCTAGTTTTATCCTGAAATAAGTTATTTGTGTGTGTGAAGTTTTAACATTTTCTGTGTATAAGATCATGTCATTTGCAAGCAGACATAGTTTCACTTATTCCCTTTTGATTTGGCTGTCTTTTTATTTCTATTACTTTCCAGATTAGCCTGGTTAGAACTTTTAGTGCCTTATCGAACATAAGTTGTGTGAGTGGGCTTCCTTGCCTTGTTCCTGAACTTACAAGATATGCATTCAATTTTTCATCATTAAGTATGATGTTAACTAAGGGCTTTACATATATGGCCTTCATAAGTTGAGATAATTTCCTTCTATTCTGATTTTGTTATGAAAAATTATTTAATTTTGTCAAATACTTTTTTCTGCATCTCTTGAAATGTTCACAGGATTTTTATATTTTGTTCTGTTGACGTGGTGTATATCATTGATTGATTTTCTTTTTTTATTATTTTTTGATTTTTATGTCTTTATTTTTTAAAGATTTTATTGTTTTTCAAGTACAGTTGTCTCCATTGTCCCCCAGTATTTCCCACCCAAGACATCCCCACCTCTCACCCTCGATCTTACCCTTGTTTGGCTTTGTCCATGTGTCCTTCATAGATGTTCCTTGACAACTCTTCCCCCTTTCCCTCCCATTAGCCCTTTCCACCTCTCCTCTGGTTACTGTCACTTTGTACTCTATTTCAATGTCTCTGGTTATATTTTCCTTGCTTGTTTGTTTTGTTGACTGGGCTCCACTTATCGGTGAGATCATATGGTATTTGTCTTTCATTGCCTAGCTTATTTCACTTAGTATAATGTTCTCCAGATCCATCTATGATTTTCTTAATTGAACCTTTCATGCATCCCAGAAATACATACCACTTGACTATAGCGTATCATTGTTTTACTGTGCTATTGAATTAGATTTACTGTTATTTTGTTGTTTTGGAATTTGAAAAATATTGTGGCACTTCCTACTACCTTCCATTGTTTCTGATGAGGAATTTGCTATCATTATAATTTATTTTCCCCTATATATGAGGTGTTGTTTTCCTCTGGCAGTTTATAAAACTTTGTCTTTAATTTTAAGAAATTTGGGAATTTACCTTTTTTTTAGGTTTACTGAGCTTTGTGGATCTGTTTGTTATGTCTTCTGCCATATTTGGGAAATTCTCAGCCATTATATCTTCAAATTTCTACTTTTTACTTTAAAATTCAAACTGTTTTAATCTCACCCACTTTTTCCAGTATTCTTAGACTACAATGTCATGCATGTTAGTTCTTTTGTTATAGTTCCACATATTCTGAAGGCTCTGTACATTTTTTGGCTCTCTTTTCTCCCAGTTGTTTGAACTGGGAAACTTTTATTGTTATATTTTCAAGTTCACTGATTCTTATGTCCTGTTCATTTAGGGTTGTTTTTTTTTTCATTTTAATTATTTGAGTTTCCAGTTCTAATATTTCCACTTAGTTCTTCTTTATAACCTTAATTTCTTTGCTGAAAGTTTGTATTTCTTTTTTGACATTTTAATTTTTATTTATTTCAAGTGTGTTTTTAATTTTCTGTTGAAAGATTATTATGATAAGTGCTTTTAAGTATCTCTTGAGATAATTCTCAAATCTCTGTTAGCTTTGGCATCTATTGATAGTCTATTTTCATTCAAATTTAAAATTTTCTGGTTCTTGGTATGATTTTTGGTTAAAACTTGCATATTTTTGTTATCCTGATACTCTGAATTTTATTTAACTCCTGTGTTTTAAATTAAATTTATTTGAGTACAATTAGTTAATACAGTTATATAGGTTTCAAGTGAACACTTCTATGGTGCATCATATGTATATTGCATTGTATGCCCACTGCCCCAAATCAAATCTTTCATCACTATATATTTAACTCCCTTTACCTTTTACTATGCCCCCATGCCCTCTACCTTCTGGTAACCACCAAAATGTTGTCTGTGCCTATGAGTTTTTCTTTGTTTTTCATGTTTGTTCATTTGTTGCTTTCAGTATTATATCCTGCATGAGTGAAAACACATGGCTGTTGACTCTTTCTGTCTGACTTCTTTTGCTTAGCATGTCATTCTCAAGATCCATTTATGTTTTCTTTTATTTTTTTTTGCATATAGCAAAAACAAATTTGCAAATTGCAAATAGCAGTATTTCATACTGTCTTAAAGTGCAGGAGTATTCCATTGTACATATGTACCACTTCCTTATCCAATAATCTGTTGAAGGACACTTTCATTGTTTTCATGCCTTGGATACCATAAATAATGCTGCAATAAACATAAGGATGTGTATATTTTGTGAATAAATGTTTTAATTTTTTCTATAGAGTCCTAAAAGAGGTGTCACTGATTCATATGATAATTCTATTCTTAATTTTTTGAGGAATTTCCACGCCATTTTCCATAGTGGCTGTACCCATCTGCAGTGAATGAGGACCCCTTTTTCTCCACAACATCTGTAACACTTGTTATAACCTGTTTTATTGATAATAGCCATTCTAACAGGTGTGACATCATATCTAATTGCAGTTTTGATATGTATATCAGTAATACTTAGTGAAGTTGAGCACCTTTTCGTATTTCTACTGGTCATTATTTATGTCTTCTTGGGAAAAGTGTCTGTTCAGATCCTCTGACCATTTTTTAATTGGATTGTTTATTCAATTGGTTTTGAGTTGTATGAGTTCTTTATATATTTTAGATATTAAGTCCTTGTTGGAGCTGTTATTTGCAAATATCTTGTCCCATTTAGTTGGTTGCCTTTTTCTCTTGTTGTTCTTGTAGTTGGCAGTTTCTTTTGTTGTGGAGAAGCTTTTTGGTTTGATATAGTCCCGTTCATTTATTTTTGCCTTTACTTCCCTTATATTTCAGGTGAATTCATAAAATCCTCTCTCAGACCAAGGTCCATTAATTTAGCACCTATATTTTCTTCTATGTAATTTATTTTTTTAGGCCCTACATTTAGGTCATTGATCCATGTTGAGTTATTTTTTGTGTATAAGAACAAAGAGTAGACAAATCTGATTCTTTTTCATACAGCTTTCAATTTTTCCAACACAATTTATTTTTTTATTTTTAAGCATTTTTATTGATATGCTATTACAGTTGTCCCATTTTTTCTCCCCTTTCTCCCCCTATGCCCTGTACTCCCCCTTAGTTCATGACCATGTGTTGTACATATAAGTTCTTTGGGTTCTCCATTTCCTATACTATTCTTAACCTACCCTTGTTTATTTTGTGCCTACATATTATGCTTCTTATTCCCTGTAGCTATTCCCACATTCTTCCCCTCCCCTCCACCAACAACCCTCCATGTAATCTCCATTTCTTTGATTTGGATCCTGTTCTAGCTGTTTCTTTAGTTCATTTTTTTGTTAAGATTTGCTTATTTTTAGAGGGACAGGAAGGGAGAGAGAAAGAGAGGGAGAGAAACATTGATGTGTTGTCACCTCTTGCATGGCCACAACTGGGGACCTGGCCTGCAACCCAGGCATGTGCCCTGACTGGAGATTCACTCAGCAACCCTTTGGTTTGCAAGCCAGCATTTTATCCACAGAGCCACACCAGACAGGGCAATGTTTGTTTCGTTCATTTTTGTTTTTGATTGTTTTCAGATTCAGTTGTTAATAGTTGTGAGTTTGTTGTCATTTTACTGTTCATATTTTTTATCTTCTTTTTCTCAGGAAAGTCCCCTTAACATTTCATATAATAATGGCTTGGTGATGATGAACTCCTTTAACTTGACCTTATCTGGGAAGCACTTGACCTGCCCTTCCATTCTAAATGATAACTTTGCCAGATAGAGTAATCTTGAATGTAACTCTTTGCCTTTCATGACTTTGAATATTTCTTTCCAGCCCCTTCTTGCCTGTAAGGTTTCTTTTGAGAAAGCAGCTGATAGTCTTATGGAAACTCCTTTGTATGTAAACCTCTCCATTCCTCTTGCTGCTTTTAAGATTCTCTCCATATCTTTAATCTTTTTAAGCTATATATTTAAATTTTATTTTTAGAGAGAAGGGAAGGGAGGGAGAAAGAGAGGGAGAGAGACATCAATGTGTGGTTTCCTCTCATGCATCCCTACCTCCCACAACCCAGGCATGTGTCCCAACTGGGAATCCAACGGGCAACCTTTTGGTTTACAGACCCATGCTCAGTCTACTGAGGTACACCAGGAAAAGCTCCTTACCTTTAATCTTAGATAACTTAATTATAATTTGCCTTAGTGCATTTGTTCTTGGGTCCAACTTCTTTGGAACTCTCTGAGTGTCCTCGACCTGAATGTCTAGTTCCTTCACCAGATTGGTAAAGTTTTACTTCATTATTTTATCAAATAATTTTTCACTTTCTTGTTCTTCCTGTTCTTCTGGCACTATGATTTGAATATTAGAAAGTTTAAAGTTGTCCCAGAGATTCCTCAGCCTCTCCTCATTTTTTTTTCTTAGTTCTTGTTTTTTCATTCTATTCCAATTGGATGTTTATTTCTTTATTTTGTTCCAAATCATTGATTTGAGTCCTGGTTTCCTTCCCTTCCTTTTGGTTCCTTTTATTTCCCTTTTCATCACCTTCACTTTTTCCTCTATTTTGCATCCATACTCAATCATTTCTGTGAGCATCCTGACTGCCAGTGTTTTTGAAATCTACATCTGATAGGTTGTCTGTCTCATTGCTTAGTTCTTTTTCTGGAGGTTTGACCTATTCTTTTATTTGAGCCTTATTTTTTGTCTCGGTGCACTTGTTACATAGTAAGAGGCACAGCCTTATGTATTTACCAGGGTGAGGCAACCAACTTTGTTGCATTGTGGTGCTGTATGTGGATAAGGGGTCTGAAAAGGAACAATGCTGCTTGCTAGCTTACTCAGCTCTTGCCCCGCTTTCTGTCACTTTCCTCACTTCCCACAAGCAGATTGTGCTGTTTCAGGTGCTGGTTCCCCAGGTGGGTGTGTTTGTGTACATCTAGGATCCTGTGGGACTCTCCAAAGTGCTATTCTGTGAGACTGGGAGTTTCTTCTACCACTGCATTCCCCACAGGTTTTTACAATCAGAGGTTTTGAGGCTTTAGTTTCCCACCCTAGAACCCTAGGTTGTTGGGTTTGTCTTGCTCCTCAGTTGTTCCTCCCAGCTTATCCTCATGCAAATGTGCAATATCCTGGTCCACAAGCCAGCACACCATCTTCCTGGTCCTCCAACCACTGCCTTGACATGTGTTCTCTCCACACTGGATGCCCATCTCTGCCACTCCAACCCATCTGGATAAATGTTTCTTTTTCAAATCCTGGGTGTTGGACTTCCATAGTTTTATTTTCTGGTAGTTCTGGTTGATTTTTGTTTTTAAATTGGTTGTTATGCTTCTTTCGGTTGTGTGAGGAAGTGAAGCATATCTACCTATGCCGACATCTTGGCCAGAACTCCTGATTATGCCCAACACCATTTAATGAAGAAACTTTCTTTTCTCTATTGTATATTTTTGGCTGCTTTATCAAAGTTACTTGCCCATGGTCATGTGGATTTATTTCTGGGCTCTCAACTCTGTTCCATTGGTCTGTGTGTCTGATTTTCAGCCAATAGCATGCTGTTTTGATTATTGTCACTTTTTAGTATAATTTGAAGTCAGGCTGTGTGATACCTCCAGCTTTATTCCTTCTTTTCAGGATTGCTTGGGTTATTCAGGGTCTTTTGTGGTTCCATACAAATCTGATAATTTTTTTGTTCTATTTCTTTTAACAACACCATTAGGATGTTGATGGGGATTCTGTTAAATCTGTATATTGCTTTGGGTTATATGAACATTTTAACTATGTTGATTCTTCCAATTCATGAACATGGAATATCTTTTTATTCTTTGTCTTTCTTGACCTTTTTAAATAATGCTTTGTAGTTTTCAGTGTACAGGTCTTTCATATAATTTGTTAAATTTATTCTTAGGTATTTTATTCTTTTTTGCAATTTCACAAAGAATTGTTTTTTCCATCTCTTTCTCTGAATGTTCATTGTTAGTATATAGAAATGCAATGGGATTTTGTATTGTGCAATGTAACTATATTTGTTTATAGTTTGTAATAGTTGTTTAGTGGATTCTTTAGGGTTTTCTATATAAAGAAGCATGTTATCTGCAAAAAATGGTGACTTTACTTCTTCACATTCCCAAGTGGATGCCTTTTATTTCTTTCTCTTGCCTGCTTGCCATGGCTAGTACTTCCAGTATATGTTGAGTGAGAGTATGAGAGTGGACATTCTTATGTTTTTCCTGTTCATATCAGGAAGCTTTCACTTTTTCACCTTAAGTGTGATATTATTTTAGGGTTTGTCATACATGGCCTTTAAATATTGAGGTAGTTTTCCTCTATGCTCAATGTATTAAGTGTTATCATTTTTAAATTATTTTGTATTGATTATAGTATTACAGTTGTCCTCACTTTTCCTCCTCTGCCCACCTTGACCCAGCACACCCATTCCTCAGACTATCCACCCACCATTTTTCGTCTCCATGGGTCAGGTGTATGTAGGTTCTTTGGCTACTCCATTTCCTATATGGTACTTTACATTCCCATGACTATTCTTTAACTACCTATTTGTATTTCTTAATTCCCTCACCACTTCACCCATTTTCCCATAACCTCCTCCCATCTGGCAATAATCAAAATACTTTCCATATCCATGATACTATTTCTGTTCTTATTTGCTTATTTTATTTTTATATTCAATTGTTTTTTAAAGATTTTATTTATTTAATTTTAGAGAGAAGGGAAGTGAGGTATAGAGAGAGGGAGAGAAACATCAGTATGTGGTAATCTCTCACACACCCCCTACTGGGTACCTGGCCCACAAACCACGCATGTGCCCTGACTTGGAATTCAACCAGAGACTCTTTGGTTCACAAGCTAGTAATCAATCCACTGAGACATACCGGCCAGGGCTCAAGTGTTAATTGATGTGTATTTATTGCCATTTTATTGTTCATAGTTTTGATCTTCATATTCTTAAATAAATTCCTTTAACATTTTACACAATAATGGTTTGATTTTGATGAACTCTTTTAGTATTTTCTTGTCTGGGAAACTCTTTCTCTGCACTTCAATGCTAAGTGATATCTTTGCTGGGTAGGACAATCTTGACTGTAGGTCCCTGTTTTTCATGACTTTGAATATTTCTTTTTTTTTTAATTTTAATTGTTGTTCAAGTACAGTTCTCTGTCTTTTACTCCCATCCCAGTCCACCCACCCAGTACTCCCCACCTCCCTCCCATTTCCACCCCCCTTAGTTTTTGTCCATGTGTATTTTATACTTCTTCCTGTAGTCCCTTCCCTTTTCCCCCTGAAATTTCCTCCCCTTTCCCCTCTGGTTACTTTCAGCCTGTTTTCTATTTCAATGTCTTCAGTTTATTTTGCTTGCTTGTTTGTTTTGTTGCTTAGGTTCCTGTTAAAGGTGAGATCATATGGTATTTGTCTTTTACAGCCTGGCTTATTTCACTCAGCATAATGCTTTCCATGTCCATACATCCTGCTGCGAAGGGTAGGATCTCCTTTTCTCTTTCTGGTACATAGAAGTCCATTGTGTAAATGTACCACAGTTTTTTGAAGCATTCATTTACTGATGGGCACCTAGGTTGCTTCCAACACTTGGCTATTGTAAATTGTGCTGCTATGAACATTGAGGTGCACAGGTTCTTTGGCATTGGTGTTTCAGGGTTCTGAGTATATAATCCTAGTACTGGAATTTCTGGGTCAAAAGGCAGTTCCACTTTTATTTTTCGTAGAAAATTCCATACTGTTTTCCATAGTGGTTGTACCAGTCTGCAATCCCACCAGCAGTGAACTAGGGTCCCCTTTTCTCCACAACCTCTCCAACCCTTGTTGTTTGTTGCTTTGTTTATGATGGCCATTCTGACCAGTGTGAACAGGTATCTCATTGTGGTTTTAATTTGCATTTCTCTGATGGCTAGCGATATTGAGCATCTTTTCATGTGTCTCTGAATCCTCTGTATGCCCTCCTTGGAGAAGCATCTGTTCAAGTCCTTTGCCCATTTTTGAATTAGGTTGCTTGTCTTCTTGGAGTGGAGTTGTGAAGTTCCTTGTATATTTTGGAGATTAAACCCTTGTCTGAGGTATCATTGGCAAATATGTGTTCCCATATGGTTGGTTCTCTTTTTATTTTAATGCTGTTTTCTGTAGCTGTGCAGAAGCTTTTTTATTTTGATGAGATCCCATTTGTTTATCCTTTCCTTTATATCCCTTGCTCTAAGGGACATATCAGTAAAAATGTTACTGCATGAAATATCTGATATTTTCCTGCCTATGTTCTCCTCTAGGATTTTAATGGTATCATGGCTTATGTTTAAATGTTTTATTTACCTTGAATTTACTTTTGTGTATAGTGTAAGTTGGTGCTCAAGTTGCTTTTTTTTTTTTTTTGCACGTAGCTGTCCAATTCTCCCAACACCATTTGTTGAAGTGACTACTTTTACTCCATTTTATGTTGTTGCCCCCTTTGTCGAATATTAACTGACTGTAGTGACTTGGGTTTATTTCTGGGCTCTCTGTTCTGTCCCATTGGTCTATGTGCCTGTTTTTATGCCAGTACCAGGCTGTTTTGATTACTGTGGCCTTGTAATACAGTTTGGTATCGGGTATTGTGATCTCTCCTACTTTGTTCTTCTTTCTCAAAATTGCAGCTGGTATTCAGAATAATTTATGGTTCCATATAAACTTTTGAAGTGTTTTTTCTATGTCTGTGAAATATGCCATCGGTACTTTAATAGATATTGCATTGAATCTGTAAATTGCTTTAGGTAATATGGACATTTTGATGATGTTAATTCTTCCAATCCATGAACACAGTATATGTTTCCATTTGTTTGTGTCTTCCTTGACTTCATTCTTCAGTGTTGTACAGTTTTCTGCATACAGGTCTTGGTTATTTTTATCTCCTTGGTTATTTTTATTCCTAGGTATTTTATTGTTCTTTTTGCTATATCGAACGGGATTTTGTCTTGATTTCTGCTTCTGCTGTTTCATTGTTGGTATAAAAAATGCCTTTGATTTCTGGATATTGACTTTGTATCCCGCTGTTTTGCCAAATTCATGTATTAGGTTGAGCAGTTTTTGGGTGGAGTCTATAGGATTTTCCATGTATACTATCATATCATCTGCAAAGAGTGACAGTTTTGTTTCCTCCTTTCCAATTTAGATGCCTTTTATATCCTTTTCTTGTCTGATTGCTGTGGCTAAAACTTCCAAAACTATATTGAATTGAAGTGGTGAAAGTGGACAACCTTGTCTTGCTCCTGATCTTAGTGGAAAAGCTTTTAGTTTTTGTCCATTGAGTATGATGTTGGCTGTACGTCTCTCATATATGGCCTTTATTATGTTAAGGAATGCTTCCTCTATTCCCACTTCGTTGAGTGTTTTTTATCAGAAATGTGTGCTGTACCTTGTCAAATGCTTCTTCTGCATCTATTGATATGATCATGTGATTTTTGTCTTTGCTTTTCCTTATGTGATGTATTACATTTACTGATTTGCGAATATGGAACCATCCTTGCATCCCTGGGATGAATCCCACTTAGTCATGGTGTATTATGTTTTTAATGTATTGTTAAATGTGGTTTGCCAATATTTTGTTGAGGATTTTAGCGTCTATGTTCATCAGTGATATTGGCCTGAAATTTTCTTTCTTTGTTGTGTCTTTATCTGGTTTTGGGATTATGATAATGCTGGTTTCATAAAAAGAGTTTGGGAGTCTTCCATCACTTTGGATTTTTTGGAATAGTCTGTTAAGGATATGGGTTAGTTCTTCCTTAAATGCTCTGTAGAATTCTCTTGTGAAACCATCTGGTCCAGGGCTTTTGTGGGTCGGGAGTCTTTTTTTTTTTTTTTAGTATTTTATTTTTTTATTGTTATTCAAGTACAGTTTCCTGTTGAGTCTTTTGATTACTACTTCAATTTCATCTGCTGTTATTGGACTATTCAGGCTTTCTGCTTCTTCTTCACTGAGTTTTGGAGGATTATATTTTTCTAGAAATTTGTCCATTCCATCTAGGTTTTCAAATTTCTTGGCATACAGCTCCTCATAGTAATTTCTTACAATCCTTTGTATCTGTAGTGTCAGTTGTAATCTCTCCTCTTCCATTTCTGATTGTGTTTATTTGGGTCCTTTCTTATTTTTTTCTTGATGACCCTGCTTAAAGGTTTGCCGATTTTGTTTACCTTTTCAAAGAACCAGCTCCTGGATTCATTGATCCTTAGAATTGTGCTTTTAGTCTCTATGTCATTTAATTTTGCTCTGATTTTGGTTATCTCCTTCCTTCTACTAGCTCTGGCCTGTCTTTGTTGTTATTCCTCGAGTTCTTGTAGGCACAGGGTTCAGTTGTTTGTTTGAAATGTTTCTATCTTTTTTAGGTAGACCTGTATTGTTATGAACTTCCCTCTCAGGACTGCCTTTGCTGTGTCCCGTAAGTTTTGGGTTGTCGTGAGTTAATTTTCATTTGTTTTCAGAAACTTTTTGATCTCTTCTGTAATTTCATTCCTGACCCATTCAACATTTAATTGCATGATATTCAATATCCATGATTTTGAGTGTTTTGGGTTTTTTCCCTTGGGGTTGGTTTCTATTTTCAGTCCCTTGTGGTCAGAGAAAATGCTTGGTATAATTTCAGTTTTCTTGAATTTGTTGAGCCTTGGTTTGCACACTGTCATGTGGTCCATTTTTAAAAATGTTCCATGTGCATTTGAATAGAATGTGTATTTAGCTTCTTTTAGATGCAGGGCTCTATATATATCAGTTAAGTCCATTTCATCTAGGGCATTGTTCAATGCCACAGTATCTTTGTTGATATTTTGTTTGGGAGATCTGTCCATCTTTGACAATGGGGTGTTAAAATCCCCTACTATAATTGCATTATTATTAATATTCTTCTTGAATTCCTCTAAGATTTTCTTTATGTATTTGGGTGCTCCTATGTTGGGTGCATATATATTTACAATGTTTATGTCTTCTTGGTGGAATCTTCCCTTGAGTATCATGAAGTGACTTTCTGGGTCTCTCTTTATGGCTCGTTTTTGGAGTCTATTTTGTCTGATATGAGTATTGCTACCCTGGCTTTTTTTTTTTTTCCTGTCCATTTGCTTGGAAAATTTTTTTCCAGTCCTTCACTTTCAGTCTGTGTGAGTCTTTTGTCCTGAGGTGGGTTTCTTGTAGGCAGCATATGTGTGGGTCATGCTTTTTTATCCATTCAGCTATTCTGTTTCTTTTGATTGGAGCATTTAATCCATTTACACTTAAGGTTATTATGGATAGGTACTTATTCATTGTCATTCTTTTACCTATGTTCCTCTCTGTCTCTCTCTTTTCCTTCCTTTCCTTAAAGCAATTCCTTTAACATCTCTTGCTGAGCTAGATTGGAGGATATGTATTTTTTAGACTTCTTTTGCCTTTGGACCTATTTATTTGGCCTTCTATCTTGGTTGAGAGCCTTGCTGGGTAACGAAGCCTAGGTTGAAGGCCTCTGGTTCTCATTACTTGGAATATTTCTTACCATTCTCTTCTGGCTTGGAGCATTTCCATTGAGACGTTGGCAGCTAATCTTATTGGGGCTCCCTTGTCTGTTACTTCCTTCTTCTCCCTTGCTGCCTTAAGGATTCTCTCTTGTTTTTTGGAATGTTGCCATTTTAATTATGATGTGACTTGAAATGGGCCTCTTTGGGTTCCTCTTGATTGGGACTCTCTGTGTTTCCTGGATTTGTGTGACTTTTCCTCATCAAATTAGGGAAGTTTTCCATTATTAGTTTTTCAAATGGATTTTCTATCCCTTGCTCTTCTTTTTTTCCTTCTGGTATCCCTATTATACGGATATTATTACGTTTCATATTGTCTTCATTTCTCTTAATCTCTCTTCATTCTTTCTGAGCCTCTTTTTCTTTTCTTGCTCCTTCTGGGTGATTTTTTCTACTTTGTCCTCTAACTCACTGATCCTATCTTCTGCTTCATCCATCCTGCTTTTGATGCATTCCACTGTGTTCCTCAGTTCAGAAATTGTATTCTTCATTTTGTCTTGGCCCTCGTTTATGTTTTCTATTTCCTTTTTCATGTTGATGTAGTTTGCAGTGATTTCATTTTAGTTCCCCTGTAGTTTCTGGTAGCTTATTGTGATCTCATGGAACTTCCTGATAACCAGTTCTTTGAATTCAATATCTGGGAGCTGACTTGCTTCCATTTTGTTTAGCATTCTTTCTGAGCCTTCCTCCTTTCCTTTCATTTGGGGATTGTTTTTTTGTCTTCTCATTGTTTGTGAGACGACTCTTGTTAGCTTCTGCTTCTTAAATGGATTTGTTCTGGCTCCCAGGGTTTATGGTGTGAACTGCTGTGGTAGAATGCCTGTGAGATTCAATCGTGCAGTCCCCTCGGGTATCCTGGTGTTTACCACTTCCACCTGCTCTTTTTTTTTTTGTGCTCAGTTGGAGGGGGAAGCAAAATGGTTTAGGATAGCAGGACAGTATTCTATGATATTTACAGTAGCAGCCAGTATATAGGAGACAGGAGATCTTTTGGCTATGTATAGTGTTAACTGTGATCTTCAACCCAACTAGCCACTTTTAAGAAAGGATGGGAGGAAGATAAGACTCTTGTTGGGGAGGGAAGGGTTGTGAGTTGGATCTAGAAAGCAATGAAGTTGTGGGAGGTCAGATTCTGGGGTAAGGTCAGGGTGAAGGTTAGTACACAGGTGTAGTGTGTGAGAGAATAGAGTTAACCTCCACAATAAGAGTTCAGGAGACTGTGATGTGGGCTAACATCCGGGAAGGGTGCTGTCAAGTATTTACAATTGAGTGGAACAGCAATTATTTACAATAATATTAGAGCAACACTCATATGCCAGAATCTGTGTGATCTGAATAACATGAATAGGGGGTATAGGACTTTGAGTAGTGTGCTGATGGAACACAAGTCACGTGAAGGATGGTAAAGTAGCAATACAATGTGGAAGAGAGAACAGGGAAACCTGTCATTTGGTTTAATATAACCCGCCAAGCAAAGAAGACTATACAGAAAGAAGTGGGATACAAAAATACTATTAAGATAAAAGATGAAGGAATAATGAAAAAAGAAAAAAA
>PVKM010033094.1:0-16108 GCA_004027735.1 Carollia perspicillata
CTTTTTCCTTTGCTGGATAGAGCAATCTTGGACGTAGGTCCTTGCCTTTCATGACTTGGAATACTTCTTTCCAGCCCCTTCTTGCCTGCAAGGTCTCCTTTGAGAAATCAGCTGACAGTCTGATGGGAACTCCTTTGTAGGTTACTGTCTCTTTATCTCTTGCTGCTTCTGGGGTTCTCTCCTTCATTTTAATCTTGGCTAATGTAATTATGATGTGCCTTGGTGTATTCCTCCTTGGGTCCAGCTTCTTTGGGACTCTCTGGGCTTCCTGGACTTTCTGAAAGTCTATTTCCTTTGCCAGATTAGGGAAGTTCTCCTTTATTATTCTTTCAAATAAGTTTTCCACTTGTTGCTCTTCCTCTTCCCCTTCTGGTACTCCCATAATTCAGATGTTGGAACATTTAAAGATGTCCTGGAGGTTCCTAAGCCTCTCTTCATTTTTTTGAATTCTTGTTTCTTCATTCTTTTCTGGTTGGATGTTTCTTTCTTCCTTCTGGTCCACATCATTGATTTGTGCCCCACTTTCCTTCCCATCAGAATTGGTTCTCTGTATACTTTTCTTTATTTCACTTAGTGTAGCCTTCATTTTTCCATCTAATTTGCGACCAAATTCAATAAATTCTGTGAGCATCCTGATCACCAGTGTTTTGACCTGTGCATCTGATAGGTTGGCTATCTTTTTGTCATTTAGTTGTGTTTTTTTCTGGAGCTTTGATCTGTCTTTCATTTGGGCCTTTTTTTTTTTGTCTTGATGTGCCTGTTATGTAGTGGGGGTGGAGCCTTGGGTGTTCACTGGGGAGGGGCAGCCCTTGTTACTGTGTGGTGAAGCTGTATGTGGGGGAGTAGTCTGAGAGGAAACAATGGCTTTTGCTCTGCTCTCTGCTGGATTTCAGTCACTTCCCCTGCTTCCCACAAGCAAATTGGGCCCTTCTGGTGCTGATTACCAGGTGGGTTGGCTTGTGTATGTTGTAGCAGCCTGTGGATCTCTCCAATGAACTCTCCTGTGAGGCTGTGAGTGTCTCCTGATGCTGCGTCAACCCCCACAGGTGTTTTCAATCAGTGGTTTGAGGCTTTATTTCCTGGCGGTGGAGCCCTGGGTTGTGCGGTCTGTCTTGCTCCCCAGTTGTTGTTCCCCGTTTATCTGCTCTTGAATGTGGGACCATCTGCTCCACCAGCCACCACCTTTCTGGGTCCACCAGCCACCACCTTGCCCACCCCTGTCCTCCAGCCACTGCCTTGTCATGAGTCTTCTCTGGGCGGCTGCCTGTCTCCAGCCCTCCTACTGGTCTGGATGAGTGTGTCTTCTTTAACTCCTTGGTTGGCAGACTTCCTTACAGTTCGATTTTCTATCAGTTCTGGTTGTTTTTTGTTTTTAAATTGTTGTTGTCCTTCTTTTGGTTGTGGGAGGAGGCACAGATGAAGACCTATGCCTCCATCTTTGCTGGAAGTCTCTCAGAAGCTTTTTGATTTGATGAGGTCCCATTTGTTTATTCTTTCCTTTATGTCCCTTGCTTTAGGAGACATATCAGTGAAGATGTTACTGTGTGGAATGTCTGTGATTTTCCTGTGATGTTTTTCTCTAGGAGTTTTATGGTGTCACCACTTATAGTTAAGTCTTTTATCCACCTTGAATTTATTTTTGTGTATGGGGTAAGTTGGTGATTGAGTTGTATTTTTTTTGCATGTAGCTGTCCAGATCTCCTAACACTATTTGTTGAAGAGGCTATTTTTACTTCATTTTATGCTTCTTCCCCTTTTGTCAAATATTAATTGACCATAGAGACTTGGGTTTATTTCTGGGCTCTCTGTTCTGTTCCATTGGTCTATGTGCCTGTTTTTATGCCAGTACCAGGCTGTTTTGATTACAGTGGCCTTGTAATACAGTTTGATATATGGTATTGTGATCCCTCCTGCTTTGTTCTTCTTTCTCAAAATTGCTGCAGCTATTAGGGTTGTTTATGGTTCCATATAAATTTCTGAAATGTTTGTTCTATATCTGTGAAATATGTCATGGGTACTTTGATAGGGATTGCATTGAATCTATAAATCACTTTGGGTAGTATGGCCATTTTGATGATGTTAATTCTTGCAATCCATGAGCATGGTACATGCTTCCATTTGTTTGTGTCCCCCTTAATTTATTTCTTCAGTGTTGTATAGTTTTCTGAGTGCAGGTCTTTTACCTCCTTGGTTAGGTTTATTTCTAGGTATTTTATTTTTCTTGTTGCTATACCAAATGGGATTTTCAGAGACAAGTTTTATTGGAGCCTGTCCTTAGCTCAACTGAGGACCCTAATGTTGCAGCAAGGTGGGCTGAAAAAAACTTGGCATTGGAAAGGGAGGCCAGAGTTCTAGTTTTGACTCAGCCATTAACTACTGTAGTTGTTAATGGCTACTTATTACGCCTGTCTCTTTTTTGGAAATGGGGCTTATTTGTATAGTAATTGTTGCTTTTTTTTCTTTTAAGCAAGGATTATCAACTGTTGGAGATTCAGAGATAGTATATTTGACTCACACTGTTTGTCTGATGGTTTTATATAAATATGCTTTTTAAAGAGAAATTTTAATGTCTCAGAAAATTGAACAAAAATGTAAAGAATTCCTATACTAACCACTTCTTAACAATGTCCTTCATTATTAACATCTTGCATTGGGGTGGTACATTTGTTATAATTTCTGAACCGATATTGATATATTATTGTTAACTAAAGTCCACAGCTCACATTAGCGTTCATCATTTGTATTTGTTGTACTTTCTATAGGTTTGAACAAGTGTATACTAAAAAGGATCCCCCGTAACAGTATTATAACGATTCGTTTCACTGCCCTAAACATCCCCTGTGCTCCACCTCGTCATCCCTCCTTTTCCTCAAATCCCTGACCTTCACTCATCTTTTTGCTGCCTACATTCACAGTCGTGCCTTTCCCAGAATGGCATGTAGTTGGAAACATACAGTAGGTAGCCTTTTCAGACTACTTTCCCAATGATATGAATGTAAGGTTCCTCTATGCCTCCATAGCTAATTTTTTTTTAAATTGCTAAACATTATTTAATCTTCGGCATTTACCATAGTTTGTTCACCTATTCACCTATTGAAGTTCACCTTGGTTACTTCTAGTTTTTGCCAATTATGAGTAAAGTGGCTATACATATTATCGTGCAGGTTTTTGTGTGTGCATGGTTTTCTTTAAACAAAGATCTTATTTTTATTTATTTTTAGAGAGGGAGAAGGGAGGGTGAAGGAGAAGGAGAAAAATATGGGTGTGAGAGAGAGAAACACTGATCAGTTGCCTCTCGTGTGCCCCAAACTGTGGACCTGGCCTGCACCCCAGGCACGTTCACTGACTGGGAATGAAACTGGCAACCTTTCAGTTCGTGGAGGACCCCCAACCCACGGAGCCACACCAATCAGGGCTGTGCGCACATGGTTTGTAACTCATGTGAGTAAGGAGCATGACTGCTGGATCACCTGCTGAGAGGATGCTGAGTTTTAGAAGAAACCACCAAACTGTCCTCTAAAATGGCTGCATCATTTTGCATACTCATCAGCAATGAGAGGGAGTTCCTGTTTGCTCCACATCCTCACCAGCATTTGATATTGTCCGTGTTTGGATTTTAGCTCTTCTAATGGTGCCTCATTCTGGCTAGTTAGCCGTTCCAGAGGTAGATCATTGCTGGTTCTACTTACAGTTTGCAAATGGAAACTTGTCCTGTGCCTCTTCCCCATCTCTGTTTTCTTTGGTGAGGGGTGTGTATTCAGATCTATTGCCCATTTTTAAATCAGGTTGTTTGTTCTCCTATTGTTGAGATTTGAGTTCATCGTATATTTTGGATACAAGCCCTTTATGAGATGTATATTTTGCAAATATTTTCTCCTAGTCTATGGCTTGTCTCTTCATTCCCTTAACAATGTCCTTCATAGAGTGGTTTTAATTGTAATGAAGTCTAACTTAGTTTTCTTTTGCAGTTTGTGTTTTTTAGTGTTGTACCTAAAAAGTCATCGCCTTTTTAAAATTTTGAATTTAAGCCAATATTAAAAAAACAAAAATATCCAAAAACAAATCTGATACTGGACAGATACAAATGGAGGGACGTTTGATAAAATAAAACAGGCTTTGTTCTGGTTACTGTGGTTGTGCAATAAATAACCACAACAATTATTGGTATAAAACAATTACCTACCACAGAAGCTTGTGGCTTCTGTGGGCCAGGAATTCAGAAATGGCACAGAAGGGATGGCTGGCTTCTGCTCCAGCGCTTCTGGGCCTCCGTTGCGAGGCCCCAAGTCTGAGGGCCCGGGAGACCTGCAGGCTCACCCACTTGGCTACCTGGTGGTCGATGCTGGCTGGCTGTCGGCTGGGATCTTGGCTGGGGCTGTTGGCAGAAACACTCATGTTTTATTTTTCCTTGTGGCTGGCATGGCTTACTCACAGCATGGTGGCTGGATTCCAACGGCAAGTGGAGAGACAGAAAGAAAGGAAAAGCTGTAGAGACACAGAAATGGGAAACCAGGCAAAATCTACATCCTTTTCATGACCCTTTTCATGACCTCAGAAGTCACATAGCATCCCTTCTGCCATGCTCTGTAGGTCAGAGCAGTCACAATTCCACTGAAGTTCAATGGGAGGGGAATGAGACCCCACCTCTTAATGGAGAGTAATAAGGTTATAGAAGAGCATGTGGGACTAAAAATATTGTTTTGACCATTTTTGGACAATGAAGTCTACTGCAGGCCTATAATCTTTAAAATTGTCAAGCTTGTGAAAGTGGAGGGGAGCTGGGATAACTGTTCTAGACTGCAGGAGGCTGAACAGACCTGGAAACTGAATGAAAGCATGATCCTGGATTTCCCTTTGTGATAAAGGGCGCTATCGGGAAAGTTGGTGAAATCTGAGTATCAGTGCTGATTTCCTGGTTTTGATCATTGTGCTGTGGTTATGTAAGAGAATGTATGTATCCAGGAAATATATATGCAAATGTTCAGAGAAAGAGGCTTCATGTCTTCCAACTTCTCAGTTTAGAAAAGACATCTGTCTATGTATCTACCTATGTATGTATGTATCTATCACACACAGAAAAAATAAAGCAAATGTGGTAAGATCTTAATGTTTGGGGAAACTTATTGAAGGCAACATGGGAATTTTTATACTCTTATTGTCACTTCTCTGTGCATTTAAATCCTGTCACGTTAAACATTTCCTTAAATTAGGAAAGGTGAAAAAAATCCTAAACTCAATTTTTGACCTTTCTTGACAATTGCAAGAACTAGCCGCATTTCCACAGGATAAAACAGTCGATGAATGGCAATCTTTTAAACGATTGTTCTTGCTTGTTTATTAACATGAATTTCTCTTAATTTGAAAATTTGAGGGATATGTTCATGTGGTTCAAAAAATATAAAAACGTATCAAAAGGCATCACAGTGAAATTGTTGCCCACCTCTCCTCCACCCTGTTGCACACGAGGTCACTTTGTTGCTTTCAGAAAGTCTTCCTAAGTTCCTCCCCACCAAGCATAAGCCGTGACTATGTGGTCTCATCAGCCCCCTTCACACGAAAGGAAGCATTTCCTGTGCACAGCCACACCATTCGGCAGGGCATGCTTCCTAACTCTGCCCCCTGCCTTTGGTTTATGTCCTGCTCGCTTCATCCTTCTGTCAGAGTCTGAGCAGGGGTCGGCTTCTGCAAGCTCTGCCTTTAAGGGCGGCTGTAAAAATCGCTTGGGAAAACGCATGTGAGAGTAAATTTTTCTAACAATGTGAGCCATACAGACCACATCCACATGTACTTGTTCTCCGTATGGATCCACTGAGGTAATATATTCGAAATACGAACAATAAATGCCAGCGGCAGAGCATTGGCCACTTCTGCGTCGCCATCACTCGCAGCAATGTGGAGCATTGTCTGAAGCATGATGACAGTAGGTCACTTTTGCTCGGAAACTCTCCATGGGTCCCTGGTGTCATTTAGAAGAAATTACTGCTGATCCAGCTCCTCTTTTCCCGTCTTTTCCTCTCCCGTCCTCTGCGTCTCCACGGCATGCCAGCCAGGTCTTACAGGTGGAAGGGCCAGCTGAGGCCTCGGGAGGCCGCCTTCCACACCCTCCTCCCTCAGAGCCAGTAGGTGGGTCTTTCCTCTTTATTAGAGTTCAAGTTCAGAAAGGGAGAGGAAAAAAACTGAATAGCCCAGTTTCCAAAACAAAACAAAAGAAAAAAAATGAACAAAATACTTACGTTTATTTAGGAGGTTGCAAGGTTGAATGGGCCCAGTGCTTATCCGCCCAAGAAATATTTCCTGAATGTCATGTGTGGGTGGGCAGTTTATAGTGATGGGAACAAACACAAGCCTTGGGTCCCAACCTGAGCCCCGGGCTCGGCTGGAGGTGACCCACGCTGACGCTGTGAGACACAGTTTCCCCTTCCATTGGATGAAGAGTGGGGCTGAGCGCCGGCGCCCTCTGACTCAGAAGGTCTACGACATCCCACACCTCAGGGAAGAGCCACAGGGCAGTGATGCTGGGCCTGAGCTGCAGCGCCCTGTTAGACGAGCCTAGTTCCTCAGTTACACGGGCGAGGGCTTTATCATGTGTTTCAGAAACTTCTTGTAGGGATTTCATTGATGGTTCTGGGTAAGGGAAGTTTAGAATCCTCAGAAGTAAACAAAATAAAAAAAATAAATGGACAAAACCCCCCACTGTGTTGGAACCTGAAGAGGTAAGTAGAAATCGGAGGCAGCCGTCACTCAGGAGTCATTGCTAAAGCCTGGTGAACTTGAGGTTTATGGCACTGGGCGCATGCGAGAGAGCTTCAGGCCCACCCAGGGAACATCTAATGGAAGACATAAATCTGGGACCCCAGACCCGACGTGCTGTGTGCAAGTGTGAGTTAGGAAAGCCCCATACTCTGGAAGACGTGGCAAGTTCACCTGCTAATAAAGGCAGAGAGTAAACACAGGTTACCTGAGAAGTCATGTGTGAAACTGGCACTCACATAGGTTTGCTGCATTTATTCACATTATCATATGGTCTGAACATCAAACTAATAATTTAGTTTAAAAAGTGCTTACAGATTGCAGTGCCTAGTGTCCCAACGGAAGCACATGCAGAGGTCCAGTGGGGGGGCCCACCTTCAGGACTCACAATTCACACAGGTACTGTTTCAAGGACCAAAACCATGGGCAGAGGTCTCTCTCTCTCTCTCTCTCTCTCACTCACACACACACACACACACACACGCAGATAAGTGATGCTGAAATGAATTTCACCTTAGATGCAAGATGGGTCAATAATCAATTGCATTCCACTGGACCTAACTAACTTGCATTTCTATCGACAAAATATTTTGCAACATTATCAAGTTTCTTTAACTTACAGACTTGTAAAATACCTGAGAGTCAATGAAAGCAGAGACAATCTGGAAAAATGCCCATGACAGGCCACTTTCTTTTTTTGGCACACTTAAGATTTTTTTGAAATTGTTCAGGGCAGTATTCTTTCATCACAATAATCTCAAAGAAAGATTATTCTTGATACTGAGACAAGGTTGCTCTCATTAGATTTGCCTTAATTATGTAAATTAGTTCTGTCAGACTGTTAATTCATTATGTACTAATCTGCTTTCAAGTCTTTAGCCACAGAAGACTGAATTCAGTCCAGAGTTGTATTCTCTGTCACTATTATTCCTAGTGCCACATGTTATTTGTAACTCATAACTAATCATGTAAAAACTGGTGTGTTAAAGAATAGATCAAAATAGAATCAGAAAATATTTACAAGTGAACTGCTACGAAATACAAGACGAATGTGCGGAACATAGAAGAAAACATGTAGCCCCAAATGTCTGGAATAGAAAAGAGGAAAGGCTAAACACAAACGAGCTAAGCACTTACCTTAAGTTTGAAAAAGAACAGAAGAATTCTAAAGAAAGAAGAGAAAGATAGAAAAGTAGGGCTTAATGAGATAGAAAACAAGCAGATGAAAGACAATGTCAACAGAGTGAAGATGCTGTTTGTAAAGATTAATGATATTAAAAAAAAACCTCTGGCAAGACTGATTAAGAAAAAAGAGAAGGCACAAACAAACAGAATTAGGAATGAAAAATGGGACTGTAGCCACATATTCTGCAGAGATTAGTAAAATAATACGAGGATACCATAATTTTGGAAACATAAAATGGTCACATTCTTGAAAGAATACAATATATCCAAACTGATTCCAGATGAAAGGGAAAACTTATAACAGCAAAGGCATAGTCAATAAAAGAAAAAAAATAGACAAATTGGGCCTCATTAAAACTGTTCTAGAAAAAATTTTGTTTGTACAATATGCAGAAAACTCCTAAATCAACAAGACAAAAACAACATCTCTGCCTCAAAAATAAACTGACTGATTAAACAAAGGACAAAGGACTTGTAAAGACATTTCTCCAAAGAAGATAGCAGCAGCCTATAAGCACAGGAAAAGATGGTTAACATCACTAATCATTAAGGAACTGAAAATCAACCAGAGGAGATACCACCCCACATGCATCACAATGGATACAATCAAAAGAGAATAAAACGTGTTGGTGGTTTTGGCTTTCAGCTTTAGGAGGACACTAAGGTGCAGCTTTCTTTGGTCATATGCGTCCAGGTTCATATGACATCAGCTGCCCAAGTTTGACCCCAACCAAATGAAACTCGCATACCTGAGGTGCACCAGTGGGCATTGCTGGTGCCACATCTGCCCCCAAGATCCGCCCCCGGGTCTGTCTCCAAAAAAGGTTGGTGTTCGCATCGCCACAGCAACCGGTGATTGGAAGGGTCTGGGGATCACAGTGAAACTGCCAGGCAGAGTGGACAGGCCCAGGTTGAGGTTGAAACTTCCGCCTCTGCCCTCAGATTTCCACCAAGAAATCTGATGAAGAAGAAAAACAAAATAAAAAACAAAAGCAAAAAGAAAACAAAACACAACAGGCAAACAAAAACCCAAAAGAACTCCATGAAGCACAGTGGAAATGTCACTTTTGACGACATTGTCAACACTGCCTGACAGATGTGGCACTGATCTTCAGGGAGAGAACTCCTTGGACCCATTGAAGGGACCCTGGGGATGGCCTAGTCTGCGGGCCGCAGTGTCGAGGGCTGCCACCCTCATGACATCACAGACAACAATAGCTGGTGCAGTGGAATGAATGCCCAGCTAATTAAGAGCTACAAAGAAAAATATTTCTATTAAAGATCATTTGACAACCAAAAACAAACAAACAAACAAACAAACAAACAAACAAACAAAAAAGAAATGCTGATGAGGATGTGGATAAATTGGAATCCTTGTGCACTGTTGATAGGAATGTAAGGCCCTTATGGAAAACAGCACTATTGTGGTTCTTTAAAAAAATTAAAAATAGCCCTGGCTGGGTGGCTCAGTTGGTTGGAGCATCGTCTTGTACAACAAAAGGTTGCAGGTTTGATTCCCCATCAGGGCACATACCTAGGTTGCAGGTTTGATCCCTGGTTGGGGCCTGTATGGGAGGCAACTCGTTGATGTTTCTCACATTGATGGTCCTCTCTCTCGCTCCCTGACAATTCCTTTCTCTATAAAAATGAATAAACGTGAAGATAAAAAAATTACCATGTGATCCAGCAATTCTATTTCTGACTACATAAGAATTGAAAGTGAGATCTCAAGAGATGTTTGCACACCATGTTCATAGCAGCATTATTTACAATAGTCAAAAAGTGACATAAATGTCCATCGATGAATAAGTGGATGAGCAAAATGTGGCCCTGGCTGGTGTAGCTCAGTGGATTGAGCACGGGCCTGTGAAGCAAAGGGTCGCCGGTTCGATTCCCAGTCAGGGCACATGCCTGGGTTGCAGGCCAGGTCCCCAGTAGGGGATACATGAGAGGCAACCACACATTGATGTTTCTCTCCCGCTCTTTCTCCTTCCTGTCCCCTCTCTAAAAATAAATAAATAAAATATTTAAAAAAAATGTGGTATACACATACAATTCAATATTATCCAGTCTTAAAAAGGAAGGAAATTCCAACATACTACAGAATGGACAAACTTGGAAGACATGGCAGCACATGAAATAAGCCAGTCACATCCCCCCCCACAAAAAAAACCCCAAAACAAATACTGCAAGGTTCCACCTACATGAGGTCCCTGGAGCGATCAAATTCATAGAGACAGGGAGTAGAGTGGTGCTTGCCAGGGGCTGGGCAGAGTGCAGGGTGGGGAGTGAGGGTTTGATGGAGACGGTTGCAGTTTTTCAGGATGAAAGAGCTCTGGAGGTGGATGGTGGGGGTGGTTGTACCATTTGAGTATGCTTAATGCTACTGAACTGCACACTTAAAAACAGTTAGGATGATACATTTTATGTTTATTTTATCATAACTGAAACAACTAAAAAAGAATAAGCAGAAAACTCAAGTGATTTTATAATTATTTAAAAAATTGAGTTGGTGATAATAATAGCAAATACATGGCCCTCCCTATAGTATGGGTGCGATTCTAAATGCTTGAGATGTGTTTGATCATTTCCGGTAGGTGGTGTTAGGACTCACCCCTACTTATTGATGAGTATACTGAGTCACAGATCAGGTGACTTTCCTGCTGTGGCATGGCTAAGTGGAGACAGAGCTGGAATTTAAATGCAGATGGGTCAGCTTTGAGACCAACCCTCAGTAGGTAAGGCAACCGTCCTTCCTAGAAAACAGCAGTCCACTGACTATAGTAGAGCTCTTCCAACTACGCAGGGAAGAAGTCACTCCGGTTCTGCAGAAACTGCTCCAGAACGTTTATAAGAGTCAAGAGTGAGTCCTGCATTTACCCAAGGAACGTGAGCTCCTTTTAACCTTAGAGTGTCAGTGAGTGGAATTTATTGTTTAATGGATCCTTTCAGTAAATTTAGAAATATATCTGATTCTAAATCAACATTCACAATGAAAGCCTTTGCAAACTCGGAATGGAAGGAAACTTTCATAACCTGATAAAGTATATTCACAAGACCCTCACAGTGTAAAGGTAAAGACCCAACGTGGGAAACCAGCCCCTTGACCCTGGGAAGGAGACGGGTGTTCCTGTGCATCCGAACCATCCAGCATCGGGTGGGACGGCCTAACCTGGGCAGGGACGTCGGCGAAAGGCGGACAATGGAAACTAATGCAAATAATATTGAAGGGAAGCTGCAGTTGAGAAGTGAAATAAAAAATAATAATTGAAGGAAGAAAAGGTAAAGTACAAATAATGGAAAAGAAGAAACAAAATAGTTGTTAGTTGCAGGTGATATAATTGTGTACATAAAAAAGTCTGAATGATTCTACAGATCATTTCCTAGAATTGATAAGAGTTTAGAAGGTCACTAGGTATAAAATTGGTGTAAAAAACCCAATTATTAATATCTACTAGCAGCAAAGATAAATTAAGTCAAAAATAAACCATGTACAGTATAGTAAAGTCAAGAAATAAAATACCCCTAATGGCCCTGGCTGGTGTGGCTCAGTGGACTGAGCGCCGCCCTGCAGATGGAAAGGTTGCTGGTTCGATGCCCTGTCAGGGCACCTGCCTCCGTCACAGGCCAGGTCCCTAGTTGGGGGTGTGCGAGACACAGCTGATTGATGTATCTCCCATACATTGATGTTTCTCTCCCTCTCTTTCTCTGTCCCTTCCCTTCTGTCTAAAAATAAGTAAATATATAACATCTTAAAAAAAACCTCGAATAAATCTTCCAAAATATGTGCAAAATCCACTGTACAAAGCACCAGGATTGATCCTAATGAACCAGAAATTGTATCATTATCATTATTTTTCTAAATCTAAAAAAAAATCCTCGAGTTAGGACATGTTTCTTGATTTTAGAGAGGGAGGTGCCCTGACCGGGGATCGAACTGCAACCTCGATGTGTGCCCTGCTAGGGACTGGCCCTGCAAACTTTTGGTGAACTGGGCAATGCTCCAACCAACTGAGCCACCTGGCCAGGACTCACTGTTATTTTTTAGAGGGAAATGAGTTGACTAGTTAAGAAAATTAATCGAGTCACATAGTGAACCTTCCGGTGATAGGGTAGCCGTCTTCCTCCTGTTGTGCCCCCTCTTCTCCCCTCTCTCCTCCCTCTCCCCAACAACCGCACAAGGCATGAGGCTTCACTTGTACGTTTTTGTCTTTGCCACTTTCCAGGCTTCAACAGAACCCCCACCCCGGTGTGGGTGCAAGGCCCCTTCAAACACAAGGTTTACTAAGAATGTCTCTAAACCGACATTCTGCTACCTTGTACCTTAGAAAGTTCTTATTTTAATGAGGGAAGCCACATGGCTTTCGGCACGTATGTAGATTAATTGGGCAAAACAAGGGGGGATGGACCATTTCACGTTCAGATGAACTGATTTTGGATAATGAAAATGCAGGTGCTCTGCCTTATGGCTCACAAAATGCCTCCTGCCTGCAGCCCATCATGTATGTTGACACCTCGCCTTCCAGGCAGACCCCATTTGGGGCAGGAGTTGGTCTACTTTAAAACACTGTTGCTGAGCCAGTAGGAGCCCTGACTCCCCCTGTCTTTTGTTGCCTTGGAGACGTACCTGCTTCCCAAGATTAGTTCACCCAGCAATACTGGATCTCCCTTCCCCCTGGTCTGAGCTTAATTTAGACACATCAGTCAGCACCGCTGTCTCTCAGACCCACTTGAATCACCACCTGCACTCACTGAGCGCAGTCATGGGGTTGTCCCAAGGCTTGCTTACTACCTGCCTTAGAGCTGGTCAGTTTATCACCTCCTTTGAGAGCTTCTTCAGTTCTGGAGCATTGGTTTTAATCTCATATTATTCTTTTTTAGAAAATTTAAAACATCATCCACTGAGGATATGTTTATTGATCTTAGAGCGATAGAGAGACTGGTTGCCTCCCATATGCACCCTGGCAACTCAACCAGGGATTGAACCTGCAACCTGGGTATGTGCCCTGACCAGGAATCAAACCCACAATCTTTTGGTGTTTGGGATGATGCTCCAACCAACTGAGCCACCTGGTCAGGGCTCATATTATTCTTTTGTTGCAGTTGTAGACATATATTTCTAGTTGACCAGAGAGTATTACTTTTTAAGATTTACGTGTAAGAGAAATGGTTAAAATTAACTTTACAGCAAAGTGATGATGAAAGGGATTGAGCTATAATCTAAATTTCCTCTTACTTTTTGTGCGTTACCCTTGTATATTTTGTTTTACTCTTTTGTAATTAAATGCCATGGTAGGGGAGGAATTCGAGTTTCAGTGAGCAAGCTGAAGCCCTGTCGCAGCTGTGAGGCTAAACTACATGTGACTGAGTCACGAGCTATGAAGGACTTGAGGCTGCAGGAGGTGACCAGTAGGACTGCGCTTCCCTCCAGGGAGACCCCAGATCCAGATCTTCAGGAAGAAATCAAGCCAGCTTCTGCTGCCTCTGAGGCTTTCTGCTACCCACCACTCTTTGATATTTTTGCAACATTCAGTATCATCTTAAATTTCTGTATAACTTTTAATCTGCTTAGATGTAAGGCCAGACTCTTCAGAACTTATTCATGCTTTTTCCCCCTTGAAATTACACACCCACGTTTTATTTTTGCTCAAAATTATGCACTCCCATTTTATTTTTGTTCTACGACGCCTGCCTGCAGTGCCGGGCATTCAGAAGGCGCTGCAGGTTTTGAAGTCTCAGTGCCATGACTGTCCCTTACCACCACCAAAGGCTGCAAATCCAGCCCTTTCTCACTTGCCCTTGAGTCTTGTGGCTGCCTGCTCTTGAGTTAGTGGCATTACATTAAACAAAACTTTGTGTGTGTGTGTGTGTGTGTGTGTGTGAAGAATTCTTAACCTTCCAAATGGCCCTTTAAACAAGAGTCTCTCCATGGACATTCGTATCTAGACTTTGCTTCAAGTTGGCACCTTGCTGAGGCCTAGAACCTTAGTCTGCTTTGGCAATAACTCGGCTTCCATGTGTGGTGGGAGAGGCAGGCACAGTTGAACTAAATGACCCCTTTTCACCCAATCAGAACAGAAGGGCTTGGAGGAAGCCCCAAAGTCTGGACCCCAGCAAGCAGGGTGAAATCTTTGTCTTGTAATTTTTATTAGAAGTAATCTCAGCATCACAGTGAGACTGAGGGCTTGTGAATTTGGTTTCCTGATTTTAATGTAAGAAGTGTAACAGAGATGTAAATATTTATAATTTTTTTAATCTTTGGTAAGACAGAAAAAATAACAAACATCTATTTTTTTAAAAGATTTTATTTATTTATTTTTAGATAGAAGGAAAAGGAGGGAGAAAGAGAGGGAGAGAAACATCACTGTGTGGTTGCCTCTTGAGTGCCCCCTATTGGGGACCTGGCCTGCCACCCAGGCACGTGCCCTGACTGGGAATTGAACTGGAGACCCTTTGATTCTCAGGCCAGCGCCCAATCCATTGAGCCACACCAGCCAGAGCAACACAAACCTATTTTGATGGTGAAATACTGTGAGTAATATTGTTCCATATTCATGGAATGGTTTAATAACCATGAGAAAATTCCTGCCTCAAACATGCTCATAATTGGGAAAATAACTCAATTAAACTAATTATTGTAACAACATCAACAATCATGCTGAAGTAAAAAAAAAATTGGCCTCTGTGTACTTAGTATAATTTTTATTGTTTATATTATTGAAATATATTTTAAAGCTATTTAACACTTGATTTAAAAAACAAATCTACAAAAAGTGGGAAAAATGAATCTATCCTTTGATGTAAGCCCATGCTTGTATTCTGCAGAAAGAATGCGTGATCATACAGAGATGTACGCTGCAGAATGGTAATTGGAGTCGTGTTTGTACCTGAAAACTGCAGAAGCCTAGCTAGTCATTAATAGACATTTTGGTGATGATACGATGGAATGGCATGTGGACATTTAAAAAATGCGTGGATTTGGAAGGAAGATGTGCATGAAATATTTTTAAGTGAAAATTTTGAGTTGTAAACTAAAAAAGCTCATAATTCCACATTTAGAAAAAAGTTTGTGTGTGGATGTGTGTAAATGGACAATGGGTTTGTGTTTAAACTTGGGAACAAGTTAGGAAGGGTACAAATGCAATGTTAAGTCACTAACTGTGTGTGTGGAGGGTGCATAGGTGAGTGTACTTTCTAATTCAAACAACAAGTGATGGGATTATGGGTAACTCTTGGTACCTTCTTTAATTATTAAAAAAAGGGGGGAAAGTCCTGAAATAATGCCGTAGGGCAGGATGAAAAACTTAAGGCCAAAGAAAGATGTTTGGGGAAACTTTGAGCCAGCACTGCCCTCTGCTGGTAAAGTTGTGTCATGCACCGGCTTGGTTTGCTCGGCTCCCAGGAGCTAGGTGCCTAGAGTACCCGGAGAGGACACCCAGCCAGAGGCCCTGAAACGGCGGGGAAGCCGCAGGGGAGGAGTCTAGTAGAGGGACCTTCAAACCTCGGCTGCATGTCGAAAGCCTGCATCCAAAGAGAACCGAATTGAGCAGGTTTGCCTTTGGGACCCAGGAATCTGTGTTTATGAAAAAGCCCCCAGGTGTTGCTAACAGTCAGATATGGGTTCTTGTCCCCAGCCTTCTGAAGGGGTTGCAGAAGTTAGTTGTGCAGGGTTTCATAGGAGGTTTTTTTGTTTTTTGTTTTTTGTTTTAAAGCAGAATAAGGTCTAGAACTCAGCTCCCTTGATTCCTACTTTAGAAAATTCTTTTTAATTCTTCCCCTTGTCCTCCTTTGACATTTGTCTGGGGGGCCAGGGTAGGGGGTGGTGCAACCTGTTTCGGTTTTTGCCCTAAAACCTCATTTTGCCAGAAATTACTTTTCCCATCCTTGTGGCCTTTCCATTTCTGGGTGCACTTAGTGTTTTCTGGACTTTGGCCCCGTGTTTGCCTCTTCAGTTGAGCCACAAGAGGGTCCTGGAGATCCTACACCAATAAGTTGGGAATCCAGCCCCTTTTCCTTCCTTTCCCTGGGAGGCTTCTGCACACAGGCCTGGGAATTGGAGGCCTGGGCTGGAATCAGGCTCTGCCGCTCATTCGCTGTGAGATCTTGGGCTGGAGAGAGCAAATCTTTAAGCCTCAGTTTCCTGGCCTTTAAAGTGGTACCGCCCCTTACAGGG
>PVKM010033095.1:0-16121 GCA_004027735.1 Carollia perspicillata
CAAAATGTAAATTAAAATAGCTATAGAGGCAAAAATAATTTTACACATGCTTTTGAAAATAATTATATATTTGTTATAAATTATGTAAAATATCTATTTTAAAAGGGGAAATTGAAACGACTGAAAATATCCAATTTTAAGTCAGTGATATTTAAGTAAAGCTAAAAATGTTATTAAATTTTGAAAATGTAATGAAGTATTATATAAAAATAAAACTCATCTATCCTAGCATTTAATGTCCAGAATTGGGATGTTTTAACACATTATACCTGGATCTACATATATGCAAATTTAAAAGTAGTGTCGATGGTTTAATATTGCAAAACGTTTTCCCATCTATTACTCTTATTCCTGTACACCTGGGGAGTCGGGAATTGCAATCAAGACTGAGTCCTACGGAGGAGGACTCCTTGGTGAGTCTGTGACTCAGAAGCCCCTCTCCAGAGCGCAGGCAAGGGGACCTCTCACCATGTCTAGTTCAAGTCACCAGGAGCCGGCAGTGATCCCAATGCACAAATACTTTACTGCTTTCCCATAGCAGACCATAATTTCGTTCTACCAATCTGTACCTCCAACCCCCTTTTTGCACATTTTGACTCCCTTGGCCTTGGTGGAACTTCCTTTCTGGCTTCTCTCCTCTTCCAACTCCTCTTCTAGCTACTGGAGGCCATCTCCCTTGGAGAGTGAGATCCTTGCTCACAGCTTGACCCAACCTTTACCCCTGCATCTGTGGCTTCAGCAATGAGCGCTCTCCCCAAGCTTCAGATCCACGTGTCCTTTTAGACATCTCCCAACCTGTTCAAGGCTGAACTCATTACAGTAGTACCCCTTGTTTGCACAGGATATGCTGCAAGACCCCCAGTGGATGCCTGAAACCACAAAGTATGTTTTTTCCTTCACATACATAGGAATGTATAGAAAATACATTTGGCATATCCGAATTACCAGCACCAGTATTCTTGCACTTTAGGGCCTTTATTAAGTAAAATAAGGTTTATTTGAACATAAGCACTGTGACACCTTGACATTCCGATCTGATAACCCAGATGGCAACTAACTGACTAAACTTGGGTAGCATATACAGTGTGGATACTGTGGACAAAGGGATGATTGACATCCTGGGCCAACGAGATCGTAATGGCATAAGATTTCATCTTGCTGCTCAAAATGGCCAGCAATTTAAAACTAATAAATTGTTTATTTCTGGAATTTTTCATTTAATATTTTGGGACCACGGTTGACCCAGAGTAACTGAAGCCAGGGAAAGCAAAACCACTGATAAAGAAGACTTCTGTATTTCTCTCTCCTCTGTAACTCCGTTATTAAATAACCTAAAGCAGAAACATGGGAGACCCTCTACTGCCCAAGGTACAAACCATGCATCCAGCTCCTTCACTGGCTGCTGCCTCACCCCTTCGTCAGCCGTCTTTTATCTGGACTATAGCAATCCTTCCAGCCACACTTCCCTCATACCTCCTGCTCACCATTTCTGAAGGATCACTCTTAAATGGAAATCAGAATGAGTCCCTCTGCCTGTGTGGCCTATTATCACCACTCAGTATGAAGACCAAAGATCCTGCCAGGATCCTATACTTTTGCTGAACATCTGAACCGATGAACCTGACTCCTTTGTGCCAAGAGTAGTGTGGGTCACTTACTTGAAGGGGGGCATTTCAGACCCGGCCAGCAGGAGGGGCTGCAGTGGAAAGAGTGGAGAGGAGAGAGAAGCTGGAATGGTAGCAAAAAAACTCCCGAGAATACTCAGATTATTGGAAGACAGGGAAGAAAACCTTGTCTACTATGGTTTCCCTTTCATTAAAAAGTCAGCATTTATAAAGGAATATTTTACAGTCCCAGTGAAGGTGGTAAAAATGTTTTAAAATGACCCTGAACCCACAATTTGCAATGGAATCCACAGGCCTTTGTGCAAGATAAAATGTCACAGTTCACATTCTTCCAGCACCAGGTTTTTTGACCCTTATGTTGCAAGATAAGACCAGAGCAACAGTAACTCCCCAGAGGCTCATGAAAGAGGACTGAACTAGCGACTCTGCCTATTTTACAAACTCTAACCCATTCCAGTGCAAAATGCTCTCAGGGGGGCGTCAGAATACCACCTCTGAACCCATTCCCCTTCAGCTACCCTTCTTAGCAAGGTTAATAAACCAGCTTTATATGACCAGCAGCCTCCTCTTGTGGTTTGCTGTGCATGTGGGGAGACTTCCCCAGCTGGAAAGTAGAAAATAGGCTGGAAATAGTCAACAAAAGAAATCAATTTCAATTGCAGTTAAGAAAAATTTTGTGACCAGACGTGAGGGTGTTCATGTTAGGCAGGGTGTTCCAAAATAAAGGATATTTTTCCATTCCTTTACGTGTGGGGGCAAATGTGGAGGCTGGAATGTACGAGGTAACATCTTGCAGAAAGGAGTGATGCTTAAAATCGAGCATAAAGAGAATATACTGAAGATAAGGGTCTTGTTACAAAGAGGAAAACAGGCAGTGGTGGTGAGAACAGGGAATCTCGACCTCTATATCACCTAGTAAGGTGCTAGCATATCCCCGGGCTACGATTTTGACACAGGCTGGTTCAGGTGGGCGGGTCCTGGGGTCCCATCACAGCTTTAGGAAGTTACGTTTCTTTCCCAGCGCTTCAAGTCTAGGACACATGGGCGGGTCTTCTGATACACGGAAGGGGCTCGGTCCTAGCTGAACGTAGGTAGCCGGACTTCAGTAATGGCTGCTGGAGGGACAGACACTGGAATTTGTCCGCCGGCACCCCACCCTCGCTCAAATCCCTCAGGCGCCGACATAACCGGGGACACTTTGGTACGGAGGGTGCAAAGTTGCTTTTGTAAGGAAATAGTTTTCAAAAAGATACCCATGCGCCCAACGTGGGGCTCGAACCCACGACCCTGAGATTAAGAGTCTCATGCTCTACCGACTGAGCTAGCCGGGCAGTAGGTGATACAACTTTCTCAGTCTCAAGAGACCAAGATTCAGGTGCAGGGATAAGCATATACTTTGAGGACCAGTTGTACAAGTATTATGGACCACCTGCTGTGCGCCTAGCTCTGTGCCAGTCACTAGGCTCACTAGACGTAGCCCAGTGGGCTTCTGAGAAGATCAAAAGATTATTAGCTGCAGCTGGAGGCCTGAATTTACATTGCAAGCATTCATGAAGAGCCTGCTGTGAGCTGACTCTTCTGTGGTCCTGCTTCAGTCACAGATTTCTACAAACTGACACAGATAAGACACACACACGACCTTCCTTCCATGTGACAACCACCTGTCCTCCAGATAATGGAATGAAGAAGTGACGGAAGAACTGAAAAGTAGACCAAAAGTGTGTTTCCGCCCGGTTTCGAACCGGGGACCTTTCGCGTGTGAGGCGAACGTGATAACCACTACACTACGGAAACTGCTGACTACTAAACTTAGCTAATACCTCCCTGAATCTATCCACAGTACTGAATGGCAACCTAAAATGAAGCCCAACTTCTGCTTCTGGTTCAGGTGAACAACTCTGGTTCCCGTCTTGCGGTAGCACCTCTATGCCACAGCAGGGCTGGCAGCTCCTGGAATGGCCCAATATAGCGCGCCCATGAGGATTCGTAGTTTTGGCACTATCCTCTTAGGAAGCACAAGTCCACTTGGAGTTTCCCCATAGGTGGGGGTAAAATTATGCCTGCCCTGCCATCACGTACTGCTGGCACTCACTGGGGATTCTGTACACAATTTACAGTCCTGTATCTTTCTCTGTAGTCTTTTTTAAAAAATTAAAGGACGCAATTTTAAAAAGCATCTGGTACTATTTCTCTTGCACAAATAATCTATTTGACATAGATCCGGGGTGTCAAACTTATTTTCACTAGGGGCCACATTAGCCTAGCAGTTGTCTTCAAAGGGCCGAATGTAATTTTAGGACTGTATAAATGTAACTACTCTGTAACTAGGAGCAAGAAGCTCAGTGCTGCCGCTGGATGAAACAAGATGCTGGGCTAGATAAAACAAGGGGGAGGGCCAGATTTGGCCCGCGGGCCTTGTGTTTGCCACCTGTGACATAGATGCTCATAATGACATCTTTACTAATACAGTTCTACATCTTGGATAGGATTCTCTCAAGTAAAATCAATACCACAAACCCATTCATTACCAGTGCTTCTTCTGAGACTGCGACCCCATGAAAACAGACCTCAAGGTATTTTGGCCTCGGAGCACCAGCAGTGCACAGCTCAGAAAGTGATGAATGGTTGAATGAACCAATGGCATTTAGAGGTAAAATGTGTGTGCGTGTTTTGTCTTTAAGGTAATCCATTTATTTGGTTCGAAATTCAAAAGATACAGAATGACATATACGAAGAGGTATCTTTACTATCTTGGAACCCGGGGACTCCCAGACAACCTCTGCTACTAGTTACTCTTCCAGAGACAAGCAACCCCAATGACAACCGGTAGCTCAGTCATACTATCTCACCATGTGCTAAGCAACATTCTGTCGCTGTGCATGACATTACCTCTAATTTCACAATTTATTCAGGATAACAGAAACTATTACCCCTATTTTATATGAGTAACCACAGGACTATAAAAATATCAAATACATTTAACATCCTCCCCCTCTTCCTTTTTACAGATGGCAATGCACTCTACACAGTTAGGTACCTTGCTTTTTTCACTTAATACATCTTGAAGAGGATTCCTTTTTACAGGTGGAGTGTTCCACTATATGAATGTGCATGTAATGTCTTGCCACTATCCCTTCGCTGATGTGCAGCTAGGCAAGTTCTTCTAATGCCACAGTGACCAGACGGCAGTTTTTAAAATAGGTGTGGAGATGCCAACTATCGTACAGAGGAGGGGAAGGGTCTCTGGCACCCAGTCACCGCATTTCTTCAGGCCCTGGCACCTGACCGTCACCAAGGGGAGCTCCAAGTCCTCAAACAACAAAGTCCTCTGCCTAGAAGGACCGGAAATACTTCAGGGCGCTCACCGAGACCCGCCCCTCCACTTCTAGCATCAGCTGTGGGGTTTTCACTGCAGTCCTCTGTGTCCAGTGGTAGGATGGCGCTGGCCCAATGCAGTCACAGCACCAACAGCAGACGACTGCAAAGGCTTCCACTGTTTCCCGAAGTTTATCCCCCTTGGCGGGGGAGGGGCGTAGTCGGTCCTTCTGTTTTGTCTGTGTTTCTCGCTCCCTCGCACCAAAGAGATGTGGGCCTCTACCATTCAAGCTCTCCCTCCCTGCACCCGAGTGAATGCTAGAGCGTCTCCTTGTCGCTTCCTGTTGTCCGGGGCCCGGGGCGGGAAGAAGGGAGTGTTGGGGCACCGAGCAAGGAACTCTCTAGGTTGGGTGACTTGCAGGCACCGGAAGTGTTGAGAGGGAGACCGGAAGTGAGGGGGCGGAGCCAGGAAGTGATGAGGGGAGGGGGGGTTATGAGGAGGCCCAGGGAGCGTTGGGGCAGATTTGCACTCAGGGCCACCTGAGGGACTTGGCGGTAGCGCTCAGCTGTGTCCTCTCCCCTCGCAGAGACACATTTGTCGTCTGGGAGTAGGACACTGTTGAGGGGTGGGTTGTCGGGAGGACATTTCTCTGGCTGCGCTAGAGGCGAGGTGTGGAGAGGCAGGGCTGGGGGTGGGGCCGGGTCGTCAGGGCGTCTGAGAGGAAAGACCCCCACCCCCTGCCCCCCCGACCATCTACACTGGCTGAGTGGACACTAAGATGGCTGCCGTTGCCATGGCACCCAACCCTGTGCAGACCCTTCAGGAGGAGGCGGTGTGCGCCATCTGCCTCGATTACTTCACGGACCCCGTGTCCATCGGCTGCGGGCACAACTTCTGCCGAGTGTGTGTAACCCAGTTGTGGGGAGGGGAGGATGAGGAGGACAGGGACGAGTTAGACCGGGAGGAGGAGGAGGAGGAGGAGGACGGCGAAGAGGAGGAAGTGGAGGCTGTGGGGGCCGGTGGGGGCTGGGACACTCCCATGAGGGATGAAGACTATGAGGGCGACTTGGAGGAAGAGGTCGAGGAGGAAGAGGAAGGTGTGTTCTGGACCGGTGGCATGGGTGGGTCCAACTGGGACAACATGGACTATGTGTGGGAGGAGGAGGATGAGGAAGAAGACCTGGACTACTACTTGGGGGACATGGAGGAGGACCTGAGGGGGGAGGACGAGGAGGAGGAAGAAGTGCTGGAGGAGGATGAGGAAGAGGAGCTAGACCCTGTCACGTCACTGCCCCCGCCTCCAGCCCCTCGGAGGTGCTTCACCTGCCCCCAGTGCCGAAAGAGCTTTCCCAGGCGGAGCTTCCGCCCCAACCTGCAGCTAGCCAACATGGTCCAGGTGATAAGGCAGATGCATCCAGCACCCGGTCGGGGGAGCCGTGGAAATGAGCAGGGCATTTGTCCCAAGCACCAAGAAGCTCTGAAGCTCTTCTGTGAGGTGGACGAAGAGGCCATCTGTGTGGTGTGTCGAGAATCCAGGAGCCACAAACAGCACAGCGTGGTGCCATTGGAGGAGGTGGTGCAGGAGTACAAGGTGAGAGAAGATGGGAGTTTGGTGGGGGAGGAGAGGAAGTGGAGCTGAGAAAAGGAAATGTCTTCTCCCCAAAGAACCTCATGTACTGGTGAGCTGCTTCACCTTATCCAAGCACTTACTGCCACCAAGGGTTAGAGAGAGAAGGATCCTGTTCACAGACACAGTGAAGACCAGAGAAAACTGGCTTCCTCAAAGGAAATTGGGCAAAGCTGGTGACTGGGCAGTGCCTCCTGGGGAAAAGCCACTGGCGTTTCCCACTTTCACTGTCCCTAAGAGTAGAAGTGCAGGTGAGAGGCCCCTAGGTCTTTACCACTAGTCTCATTTTCCTTTGGGTGATCTTAAGTCTATTCTTGACAGAGACCCCTAGAGATGGCAAGAATTTGGGGCCTCAAAGAACAGGAAAGGGCTCTGAGGATCAGGTGCATACAAATGATGACTCCTAGTGTCTGACTCAGATGCTCTGCACTTGCCTTCTAATGGGTTCCCCACCCACCCCAGATATGGCTTGGTTCTCCCCCAGGACTTTTGCTGGATCTGCGTCATTCTGATGTACTGGCCAGAACTTCTTACCTTTCCTGGGAATTCAGAAAAAAGGGAGAGACTTTTACGTCAGTAGTCCTGGCTATACGCTTAATTACTTGGGGGCAAATCTCTAAATGTCTTTGAATTTTATTATCTCCAGGACTAAAAGATAATATTTATTGAATGTATACTACGTATCCCAGGCACTGTACTAAGCAATTTTCATGGACTGTCTCATTTAAAACTCAGAACAACCTTGTGAGTTTGATATGGTTTCTATTCCCATTTTACAGATCGGGAAACAGAGTCAGAGAGATTTAAGTAATATACACAGGGCCACACAGCTACTAGTAAGTGATGGACTTGGTTATGACCTACCCCCCACCCCCTCTCCCCACCCCTGGTCTATACTGATAACAAGGTCACCGCTATTTGGATGTCTGTCTGTTTGACTTTTCTGACATACGACTTCATCTTGGAGTCTGATTCTATTTTCGTTAATATCTTGCCCTCTACTTCTGATCCCGACTCTCTTTAGACATAGGTAAAGGAGAGCTGGCTGTGAGACAGCCAGCACAAATACCACTGCTTAGCGAAGGCCTGGATGTGTTTGAAGCTATGGGACAGGCAAGGGGAGAAGATAGCATCTCTGTGATCGGCACAGTGCTTTTTCATTTTATGCCTTGTGTTTTCACACTTCCTGATTCCTACAATAACCTCATGTAGATAATATCATTTCCCAAATTTTAGAGTAACGTATCTAGAGTTGTGGTATAAGTTAAGACAAGCCTACATCCTCTCATGACAGGGTAACTATTCCTTTCACCTAGTGATCGTCAAACCTGGCTGATAAGCCAGATTATTAGTGGAGGTCTTCAAAAGCGAGTGAGCCTTACCACTTGAGATTCAGAATCAGTGACGAGGAGAGTATCTTTAGACAGCCCAGCCTAGCATGGGACTCACTGCATTGGTAGTATCACTTGCCTTGTAGACCCTGCATTATTAGGGCAGGTTGTGAGCCCCTTTTGTCCTTCCCTTTTATATCCGCTCAGTTCCTAGTTAACGGTACCCATCAAATAACGTGTAGTCACTTTGTGCACTGAATCTCAGGGTGGAATATCCATAGGCATTCCACCCCTTTCTCCTTCACGCTCCCCTGGCGGGACTTCCAAAATTCTCCTGAAACTGGATTTTGATTTGTGTTAACCATGTCTATTGAATGCCAATCCAGTTAGGCTCTGCAATGAATAATCTGAGGTTAACTGATCAGCAAATGTCAATGCACAAGTTTTATTATATAGAACTAATTTGAGTGAGTGCCTTCTAACTTCTAGGATGTTTTACAGGCAAGTAGTTATTGCATTCAGATACATACACCAAACTAGCTTGGCATTGTGTTGTTTTAAGGAAATATTTTTTTATTGAATTAGGTAATACACAAATGCTGTATAAATAAAGCTCCAAAAAAGGTAAAGGTCATTGAAGATTTCTCTTAAACAGTACTCTGTTTGGATTTCTGCTTATGAATTTTCGTCAACAGTTTAGGGAAAATATTAAATGGGAAATTTAAGCATCATAAATTCTGTATTAATAGAATTGAAATTATTAACACTACTGGAGAAAAGTAGAAAGTAATATCAAAAGGCAAAATTTTGTGTAGTTTATGCTATTTTCATGTTAGAGATTGATTGCAATTTTATTGTTACAGTAATTTTTTTCTACCACCACTTACCTGTGCAACAACTGCCTTTTGTACCCTGGGTCAGTAACTTCTTTAGTTCAGAGGTCATTATCAGACTCTCATTGGCAGCCTAAGGCCTAAGTAGGGAATAGTAGATAATATTCACTGATCTGTGGCTACATACCAGGTGTTGTGCAAAGCATACTGTGCAAGTGGCAGATTGTATTACTCCCAATTCTTATTTTCAAATGAGGAAATGAATCATGGCTTGCTTCAGGTCCTGGCTGCGTTTAGGATCAGATTGGAGTCTAGGCTTGAGCTCTTCTGCCTTGCGTTACCCTTCCAGGAAAAGGGGAAATAAACAGAAGGAGAAGACAAAAAAGTGAACAAATTGTTTGGGCTTGTTTCACCCATTCCGGTGCCTCTGATAACCCTTTTAAAGAAAAAAAGACTGCTACAAATGTTTGGAACACAGAGCTTAAGTGCATATTTTCATGTGAAGATTAAAACTTTAGGAGGGGAGCCCTGGCTGGTGTGGCTCAGTGGATTGAGCATCAGCCTGCAAACCAAAGGGGTCACCAGTTCCATTCCCAGTCAAGGCACATGCCTGGATTGCATGCCAGGTCCCTGGTGGGGGGCACATGAGAGGCAGTCACACTTTGATGTTTCTCTCCCTCTCTTTCTCCCTCCCTTCCCTTGTGTCTAAAAAGATTTTTTTTAAAAATAGGAGAGGGATTTTGTTTTTCATTTAGCAAGTGATTGAGTGGGAGAGGAAGTAGCAACCTTGCCCCCAGGGACCCCTTTGTGTCTTGGGGAAGGCAGGCACCCTCGTAATGATTACAGTGCCTGGGAACTATTGTAAAACTGGTGGTCATGTTCCTTGGGATCCCAGAGGAAGCTGGGGTAGGGAGGATGAGGGCCACAGTCAGTTAGCTGGGTTTTAAAGGAAGAATGTCTTGGGCCAAGTGGAGAAGGGCATTCCCAGGCAGAGGGACCAGCATGGATAAAGGTATGGAGTTAAACTTAGGAAAAGACAAGCAGTTTTATGTGGCCAAAACTAAGTCTGTAGAAGTGGGGTCGGTAAAGGAGGGAAGGCTAGACATGTAGGGGCAGCGAGAGCCTCGTATTTTGCAAGGGGTGGAGAAGGACTGATGGATTTTTATCACATGGAAGTCAGAAAAGTACTTAGAGATGAAAGTTATGAGGAAGATTGTTTATGAGGGGGAAAGAGACCATAGAGTCCTTCCATTTGTGTGGAAGGACTTTGTGGTGAGGTGCTCAAGCCAGGCCCACTCCACCTCTGAGTGTGGGGCGCTCTAGTCATCAGGATCCTCCCTTTAGAGAACACATGCGGGGCTGTGGGCACGAGTGCACGTGGAGGGTTGGCGCCTTCGTCATCATCTGCAGAGAAGGAGGGGAGTGGGAGGCTCATTGGATAACTGTGATGGGGATCAGGCTTTGAGACCCAACCCACTGCAGGGAGGAAGGGCGAGGTGGTTCTGAGAGCAGGTTCCTCTCCCATCCCAGGCCTTTAGCCTTCCTTTTACTATTCCCTCAGGCCAAACTGCAGGGACACGTGGAACCTCTAAGGAAGCAGCTGGAGGCTGTGCAGAAGATGAAAGCCAAGGAGGAGAGGCGGGTGACAGAGCTGAAGGTGGGTAGATGTCTTTGACAGGGTCTGACAGGCTCTGTGGTCAGGGCAGGGAAGATGGGCTGCCCACTCTCACAAATGGTGATGACTAGATCTGCTGAAGAGGGGCAGCTGAGGCCTGGGAGAGAGGTTGACAGACACCCTCCCAGGGTCCTGAGGAGAGAGAGGCAGTCCCAGGATCTAAAATGGGGGTGAGAGGCCTAGCTTAGAGAGGTCAGGCCACCTCACCCCAGAGCCAGTGTCCCACCACTCTGTCCCCACCATGCTGGATAGCAGAGAGCAGAAGGGGCCAAGCAAGGCAAAATTCATACAGCAGCCATCCCATCAGAGAAGCCCCAGATCCCAGGGTAGATGGCAGGTGGTGGGCAGAGCAGCCCTGAGCATGAGAAGGGCCAGGGTGCCTAATGGAGGGGAGGAATTAGTGACTGTTAGAATTGTAGAGACATAGTATCTTCTAGTCCAGTGTTTCTCAGCCTTTTTTCACTGTTACTCACCTCTCCCCAAGGAGTATTTTTAGATATTTTTTCCTCAGTTCCCATCCCTCATCCCCTATCTGTTCTCGTAAGGCCACCAGGCACTGGCGCTGAGCTTCAGAGACCAAGTGCAGGGCATTCCTATCGGCCCTCTTTCCCCACCTCTTCTGTGCCTACCCCTGGCCAGTGGCTGGGCCTTAGCACTTCCCAGGGCCTCTGCTTGTTGCCGCCTACACTTCAGGGCCTTCTGCTGCTGGCAGCTACCTGGCACTGAGTGGTGGCATCCGGGTCTGAGAGTTAGGGAGTCATCTTGCCTCTAGCCAGCTGCCCAAATTGAGATTTGGGGTCCCTGGTGTGCAGAGAAAGTGTAAGGATCTGTGTGTCACTGGGACAGAGGGAGAAACTGACTTTTTACTTCACCCACTTGGCCAGTCAGGACTTCCCTCCCCACTCTGGCCTGTCACTCTTTGTCCCCAAAATGTCACCAGCTGATGATACATGGACAAAAAGTGTGCCCACCATATGGGATTGCCCAGTCCAGGCAAATGGGATGAGGGTGGACAGATATTTTTTCTTATTATAACAGAAGTACCCACATAATAATATCCTTGATTTTGCCTCTTGGCCCTTAAAGCATGAAATATTATCTGTCCCTTTACAGAAAACGTTGGCCGATTCCTGATTGGGTGACTTTCCCAAGGTCACTAGTGTGATAGTCAGGACCCTAACTTCATATCTTGATTCCTGAATTTTTTGTTTATGAATTCCAAGAAATTCTTACCAAGCACCAATTCCATGATGGGCACTGTGCCAGGGTCCAAGGATCTTGTGGCAAACAGAGCTTACAGTGCAGTCGGTGGGAAGAATATTACAGGGTACTCCAGTGTAAACTTAATATTTGAAATTGAGAGATATGCCATGAGGAGACATCATGATATTTATGGGAGTGGCCCTGATTTAGATCTGGAGGGGAGGGAAGGCTTCTCTGAGGGATTATTTAACCTGAGACCTGAAGAGCGAGTCAAGTTAGGTGGCCAAGGTAGAGATGAGTATTGCAGGTAGAGGTGGGTGAGTTTTGGACTAGTGTACTGGGGGTGATGACGTCTCATAAGGCCAGGAGGTGGGGAAGGGGACAGGTATCTCTTTCCATTTGGGATGTAGGGCTCCTTTATCTTGGATTGAGGGGCAGCAGTTGCAAAACTGGGGGTTTATGTTTCTGTGGGTTGAGGTGGTATCTACCATGCCCTTTGCATCATCCCAGAGCCAGATGAAGTCAGAGCTGGCAGCTGTGGCCTCTGAGTTTGGGCGGCTGACGAGGTTTCTTGCTGAAGAGCAGGCAGGGCTGGAGCGGCGCCTTCGAGAGATGCACGAAGCCCAGCTGGGCCGTGCGGGAGCAGCGGCCAGCCGACTGGCAGAGCAGGCAGCCCAGCTGAGCTGCCTGCTGGCCGAAGCCCAAGAGCGGAGCCAGCAGGGGGGCCTGCGGCTGCTCCAGGTGAGCAGTGCCCCTTCCCTGTCTGCTCCCGAGCACCCTGTGTTTGCTTCGTCAGACATTGCTTTCCAAACACCTGTCCATGGCTTCCTTTTCTCACTGGGAAGAACGCACAGGGATTTCACCTGTGGCGGAAGATAAACGTTATTGTCGATTGTGGTGTGTATGTGTGATCATACCCAATGAAAATAAAGAAGATCAGTTGTAGAAGGAGGGTCTCAAATGAGAATTGAGGAAAGATTTTTTGATGGTGACATCCTGGAAAAGATGACCAAATCATACTGTGAAAATTATTTTACTGGGGTTGAAAATTCTCTTCTTGGGCTCACAGCAAGATGAGATGAGTTTGGTGTGCTGAGACGTAGGCTGATTGAGATGGGTGCATGTTACCGAGAGGCCTGAGGTGCTTTTTCTCACTCCCTGTTCGAGTTCAGTCTTTCTCTGGCTGGCATTGGAGTGGGAGAAAGGACCCACCCCTGCACAGCTGACCCTCTCTTTGTCTCTTTCTCCCTCTCCTTCTTTGTGTTTGTTATTCCCAGGACATCAAGGAGACTTTCAATAGGTGTGTTCCCACCCTTTATCCTTTGTGACCCAGTGGCATCTGGTTCCCCATCCCCACCTCTTTTGGCTGTCCTGCCCCTCTCCTTCCTTCCCCAGGACCCGAATTTCTGCCTCCTGTATCCTTCTCGCCTCCTCAGCTTCTGTTCTTCCCTCTGGGAATATCATGGTCCCACCCCCTGCCTGGTCCCCTTCCTCCAGGTGTGAAGAGGTACAGCTGCAGCCCCCAGAGATCTGGTCCCCTGACCCGTGTCAACCCCATAGCCATGACTTCCTGACAGACGCCATCGTGAGGAAAATGAGCCGGATGTTCTGTCAGGCTGCTCGAGGTAGGGAGGTCACCTGGACGACCTTCCTTTGCCTTTCCCTTCACAGACCTGAGATTGGGTTCTGAGGGAAGATGGGCCCCAGGGGAAGAATGGGGGCAGAGATGGAGCAGGCAGCAGGTAGGCCACCTGGGGCTACAAGCCAAGACTTCTTTCCTAGCCCAGGTAGGTATTGGGGGTGAGGGCTGGCAAGAAGAGCCAGGGCCAGAGGGAAGACCTGTCCAGTGTTCTGGAATCAAGAGTGGGGAAAGAGGTGGAACCCCTAGGAACCTGAGCCTGGCCTCTAACAATGGTGGGGAGGTGAAGGGGGCGGGAGGGCCTTAGAAGAGGCCGAACCTTGGCGTTGGCTGATCATGGGGAACAGTGGGCCGATCCCTGGCGTATTTGTCCTCCTCCCTCCCAAGTGGACCTGACGCTGGACCCCGACACGGCTCACCCGGCCCTGATGCTGTCTCCTGACCGCCGGGGTGTCCGCCTGGCAGAGCGGCGGCAGGAGGTTGCTGACCATTCCAAGCGCTTTTCAGCCGACTGCTGCGTACTGGGGGCCCAGGGCTTCCGCTCTGGCCGACACTACTGGGAGGTAGAGGTGGGTGGGCGGCGGGGTTGGGCGGTGGGTGCTGCCCGTGAATCATCCCACCATAAGGAGAAGGTGGGTTCTGGGGGTTCCTCTGTGGGCATCGGGGATGCCAGCTCTTCCTCACGCCATCACCATCGTCGTCGCCGGCTCCACCTACCCCAGCAGCCCCTGCTCCAGCGGGAAGTGTGGTGTGTGGGCACCAACGGCAAACGTTACCAGGCACAGAGCTCAACGGAGCAGACACTGCTGAGCCCAAGTGAGAAGCCACGGCGCTTTGGCGTGTACCTGGACTACGAGGCTGGGCGCCTGGGCTTCTACAATGCCGAGACTCTGGCCCATGTGCATACTTTCTCAGCTGCCTTCCTGGGCGAGCGTGTCTTCCCTTTCTTCCGGGTGCTCTCCAAGGGCACCCGCATCAAGCTGTGCCCTTGATCAGCCTGCCACCCGCAGGGGCCCCTCTGGTCAGCACTGGGGGGGCGGGTGGTGGTGGAGGGTGGCCCATAAGTTGGGGGCTCAAAGGCTCCCAAAACTGTTACTGCATTGCTTCCTACTCTTCCTTGACCCCAGGACCCTGCTCTTCTCCCTCTAGGAGCCTAACGAACCCTTCTGGCCTCCAGCTCGGCCTCCTCTCACCTACTATCTGTCCAACAGGTCTGCATGGGTCCCTGATAACGGCTGCTTGGTCTTCCCTCCCTCTGTATGCCCAGGGCCTGAATTTGAGTAGGGGAGGGGATATTTAATTTCATTAACTTCCCTTTCCCCACCGCTGCTTTTCAACCTTCATGTCAGTTCCCAGGCTGGAGGATTTGGGCAAGACTCATGACTACCCCCATTCCAGTTACATTTTCTGATGCAAGTTTTAGCTAAGGGATTTGGTAGCTTTCTGGGGGGAGGCAGGCTGGACTAAGGGTAGAGCTGGATAATAAAGAACCATCTACTCTCTGGGGGAAGGAGAGATTCTAAATTTTCTTCCATCCCCGATTTCTACCTCCATAGACTGGCCAGAATTTAGCTTCAATGAGAGATCTGGAATGGTCGACATGATTGAAACTACATCTCCCAATAAATTATTTTCTCCCCATTTTTTCCAGCACTCAATGTAGGAGCAAAGCTCACCCTACCCTTTTCACTGCCAGGCTCCTTTCCCCTTTGTTCAGTAGCTCCTTTTGTCATTCTCCATCATCTTCATGTCTAGTTCCATTTGATGAGCCCTGATGGGGAGCCTGGGGACCAGGGTTTGGGTCCCCATGAGGAGAGCCTTGGGTATAATCTATTTTTCTAGTAACCCTTTGCCTTGTCACTTACCAGCTTTTGTCCTGTGCTTTGATAGCCCAGGTCAATTTATGTTCCTGGGGAAAAGGGAAGTTGGGTTGTGTTGTGGAAATAAAGTTTTATTTGCTGCTTTTGTGTCTGTTCCTTTAGATGAACAGAATCTAAAGATAGGACCTAGAAGTCATTTCTTCTACAGTAAGCCAACCCTCTACTAAATTGAGGTGGTTAATTACACCTGATTGGTGCTGTTAGGCATGAGACCCTGAGATTGGGGTATAAATCCTACCTTTCCCATTTGTACACCCAAATTTATAGGCACTCTTCATGTTGTACTTGACTTCATCCTCTGGACTCCTGCTCTGAGGCTTTGGGACAATGGTTTTCCCCAAAATCTCCACATGTGTGGCTCAGACCCAGAATCTAGAGCACATTTCCAGTTTTTGTAAGTAAATTATTTGGAACCCCATGAAGTCGGACCTAAAGTCAGAGATGGCTTGTTACCATTAGTCAAGAAGAAATAGAAGGTATGTACAGGTGACTTCAACATGCTGTCATTTACCCAGCTACGATTATGAACACAACTATCATTCCACAAATGCCTAAAAAATCCCGAGAGCGTTTTTTTTCTCATTGCTTTCAGAGGAAGGGAAAAAGATATATTGATGAGCTGCTTCCCCTACACACCTAGGCCAGGGATCAAACCCACCGTTTGGTTCCTGAATGACATACATACCAACCAAGGCACACAAACCAGGGCTCTATACATTTTTAATCTCCAATAATAGAAAGAATGAAATGGAAGGGATTATTAAGCAACAATTCTGGTGAGTTGACCTGCCTTAACTCAAAAACAAAAACACCCCCATTTTAAGAAGACGACCAAATTGAGGTAGGCTATATGCTAACCTTAACCTGTTGAGTTCCCTAAGTTTTCTGTTACAGTATTTTTGGAGGAATAACAAAATGCACCTTTGTTCAATGTCTTAGGTGTACAGAGTTGTACCTGAGGACTCTAATTTTATTTTTTAAAATAACTATTT
>PVKM010033096.1:0-16120 GCA_004027735.1 Carollia perspicillata
TTTTATTTATTTATTTTTAGAGAGAGGAGAAGGGAAGGAGAAAGAGTGGGAGAGAAACATCAATGTGTGGTTGCCTCTCATGTGTCCCCCACTGGGGACCTGGCCCGCAACCCAGGCATGTGCCCTGACTGGGAATCGAACCAGCGACCCTTTGCTTCACAGGCCCACACTCAATCCACTGAGCTACACCAGCCAGGGCTGATTCAATTTTAAAAGGATTAATGGAGCGCTGGCTGGGTGGTTCAATTGGTTGGAGCATTGTCCCATACACTGAAAGGTTGTGGGTTTGATTCCCACTCAGGGCACATACTTAGGTTGTAGGTTTAATCCCGGTCAGCGTGTGTTTGGGAGACACCTGATCGATGTTTCTCACAAGGATGTTTCTCTCCCTTTCTTTCCATTCCTTTCTCCAAAATCAGCAAGCATATCCTCAGGTGAGGGTTTAAGAAAAAGATCAGCGGGACGTTGTGATGAGAGCAGACAGAGTGTGGCCGGCAGGGAGCTCTGCAGGGGTGGCGGCTGCAGCAGTGGAGGGGACGCCAGCTGACCGAGGCGGAAGCACTGGACGTGGACATGCTGCGCATATTTTGAGGATCTTGCTGACAGGATTTCCAGGTAGAATGGGATCTACCTAATTAATAACTCTCCATGAGAGGAGAGAATTTCTGAAATGATTTAAGTGAATGGAGAAGCAAACCCCCTGGCAATGGGTGAGGGCACACCTGGTGGGTGGTGTTGCTCTCCTATCCGTCAGGGGCTGAGCAGGTGCACAGTCCTTAGTTCCTCCTAGCTTGTTGCCTGCGTTGGTGGCCAGAGCTGGCTCATGGCTCAGGCACACTCAATCAATCAATCAATCCATCAATCAATAAATGGAGAAGCAGAAGAGAGAGTCTTAAAGTATAGAGTTGGGTGAGATCACCAAGGAGGGGGGACTTTGGGGCATGGAAGGAAGGTAAAGAATTCAGGTAGTTTGTAGTATCTAGATGAAGTGCATGGTGAAAAAAATCATTATTTACTGAATTTATTGGGGTGACATTGATTAATAAAATTACGCAGGTTTCAGGTGTGCACTTCTGGAATACATTGTATGTTATATTTTGGATTCATCACCACAAGTCATTTTTTATTTTTCATTACAGTTGACATATGACAGTGTATTAGTTTCAGGTGAACATCCTTGCGATTAGATATTATATAATTTACTAAGTGATCATCCTGATAAATCTTGTGCCCATCTGACACCATACATCGTTGTTAGAATATTATTGATAATATTCTCTATACTGTATTCCCATGACTACTCTGTCACAACCAATTTGAACTTCTTAATCCCTTCACCTTTCTCCCCCATGCCCCCACTCCCCTCCTATCTGGCAATTGTCAAAAAGTTCTCTGTACCTATGAGTCTGTTTCTGTTCTGCTTATTTGTTTATTTTGTTTCATAGATTTAGTTATTGATAGATATGTATTTATGGCTATTTTATTGTTCATATTTTTTATCTTTTTTTTTCTTCTTCTCAAAGAAGATCCTTTACCATTTCATGTAATACTGGTTTGGTGGTGATGAACTCCTTTAGCTTTTTCTTGTCTGGGAAGCTCTTTATCTGTCCTTTGAATCTAAATGATAGCTTTGCTGGGTAGGATAATCTTGGTTGCAGGTCCTTGCTTTTCATCACTCTGAATATTTCTTGCTGATCCCTTCTGGCCTGCAAAGTTTTGTTTTGAGAAATCAGCTAACAATTTTATGGGAACTCACTTGTAGGTAAATAACTGCTTTTCTCTCCCTGCTTTTAAGATTTTCTCTTTGTCTTTAACGTTTGCCTTTTAATTATGATGTGTCTTTGTGTGGGCCTCTTTGGGTTCATCTTGTTTGGGACTTTCTGTGCTTCCTAGACTTGTATGTCTATCTCCTTCACCAAGTTAGGGAAGTTTTCCATCATTTTTTCACATAGGCTTTCAATTTCTTGCTTTCTCTCTTCTGGTACCCCCTATGATGTGAATGTTGGAACACTTAAAGTTGTTATAGAGGCTATTTACACTAATCCTAATTTTTTGGGATTATTTTTTTCTTTTTGCTGTCCTATTTTCCATTTGTATGGAAAAGCCACTGGAAACAGCTTGGGTGGGCCTGCAATCGGTTGAGGTGGGGTCTCAGGGAATCACCAGAGTTGAGGGGGTGAACAGCGTGAGCCAGATTGATGGAGTCTCAGATATGGCACCCGCTTCCCTGCTATGAAGGGAGGGGGCTCAGGAAAGGGACAATGGCTTCTGCCAGCACTTCTGCCTGAGATAAAGCTGCCCCTCTAGCTCTTGCCATGATGCCAGACAATTCAGTTCCTCCCCATATGTCTCTGGTCCCTTTCAAGCTGCTGCCCTGGAGCTCAGAGGGAGTGAGTCTGAGTAAATCTGTGCACAGGCCTTTTAAGAGAAACTGTCTGGGATTCCAGAAGCCTCCCATCTCACTCAGCCATAATCCCTGCTGGTATTTACAGGCAGAAGTTACAGGGACTTCTCTTTCCGGTGCAGAACCCTGGGCTGGGTGGTCTGGTGTGAAGCTGGGACCCCTTGTTCCTCAGTAGGGACCTCTGTAGTAAGCTATCATAATTCTTGTCTGCCACAGTGGGTGTGGGGTCAGCCTGTTCTGCATCTCAGCCCCTCCCACCAGCCTTGCTGTGGCTTCTTATTGATATCCTCAGTTGCAGGACTTCTGTTTAGCTAGATTTCAGGTGGTTCTGAACGATGGCTGTTCCATTGTTTAGTTGCAATTCTGATGTGGTGTGAGAGGGTGTGAGTACCACATTTACCTATGCTGCCATCTTGACAGGAAGTCTGAAGACTTGTGATGTGATCAAAAGGTATGTGAGATTCCATTATGGTTTAAAGAATGAAATTGCCCCATTCAAAGAATGTACAGAGAACGCCTTTGTCAGTAGTAACATGGCTAGTATAAAGGCAAAGATGTTTGAAAAATACAATAAGCCCAGCAAACCTATAGTGAGTGAGAGATAGAAGGGAAGGGAGAGTTAGGAAAAATTTGGTGTAGAAGACATTGGCAGAGTTTGGCAACCAATTTAGCATTCAGAATATGGGAGAGAAGACAAATTCACTACCACTCCAAGATTTGTACTTAGTAGTTTTGAAGAGATGTTGGCAGTCTTTTCAATGCTTGAGAACTAGAACCAGGGTAGGGTCATGCATGAAAAGTAAATAACCTGTCTTTTAAGAAATGTTTAATATCACAGATCTCATAGAAAGGCACTAGTCAGAGCACATAACCTCAGAGGAAGAAAACTCAGGGTTAAAGTTGCTTGGGAGGCTTACTAAGGTTGGGTGGAGTCACAGACAAAGAGCAAATGAATGTCTCTTACTGTAATTAGAAAAAAGAAAGGATCATTGCAGTGTTCTTAGATGATTAAAAAAAGACTTCCAGAAAAGGAGGGATAGAAGGAAGCCAGCGCCTTTCTGGAAGCCAGTTCAAATAGGACTCTGAGAAGTCAGTGGTGCCCTATGATATCAAGTTATATTCAAGTTTTAGGTGGGGTCCCTAAACCACGGGGGATAAAAACCCAGTTGGCCGGAGTGCTAGAATGACCTCTTCCAAGGATACCAGCATGGTTGGAGATTATGTTCACAACTCTCCCAAGAACATGTTTTGGGCAGAACCGAAGGGAGAGGGATAAGCATAAATGAAGATGAGGGAAGGGACATCCCTGAAGTTCATATAGATTTTAAAGAATTATAAATAACCAGTTGATGAATAAAGCCCATCAAGTTTTGCTGTAACAGGGCACACAATTGACACCATTGGTCTATGGAAAAAGGTTTTATCTTCACAGGGAAATGGTGCCTTCAGTTTCTGCTTGCCTAAAATTTATTTGTTCACTCATGCAACAAAACTTAGGTCCTGCTGTGTGTGCCCATCATTGAATTAGATTTTGAGGATACAAAAGTGAGGAAGGTATGAACCTTACGCATAAGATACTCACAGGTCAATTGTGGGGTGAGCCATTCAAACAAGAAATTGCAATACAAAGTGGTACCTTCAATAATCAGAGCAAAAAAATCATCTGGTCTTTGTAGTCAGACAACATTTAAATGCTCGCTTCACCACTTCCTTCCTTTGTAGGCTTTGGAAACTTATCTCTGGTTCTCAACGTGCTTATCTGGAAAATCCATACAATAACTTCTGCCTTGCATTTCAGGTACAGGGAGACAAGATGTGCCAAGGCTTGTGACCATGAAACAGAATGAACAGTAAAAAGTCTGAAAAACTCAGATAAGGGCTTTTCTGAAAAGATGTCGTTACAGTAAGAGAGTCAGGTGAAGCAGAGATAGGAAGAGACCTTTGACCTTTCAGATTTGGGTAATATCCTTATTTAAAACACGAATACCTACTAATTACATTATAGCCTGTCTTAAGACCCTTTCATATAATCTTTATTTCACCACACTGTTACTGTTTTCCTACAGACTCTGCTCTTTCTAGCTCTGAGCCTCCCTGGGGTGTTTCCACCTTGTAAATATCCCATCCATTTCAAATGCTGCTTGGTCCAGGAGACTTTCATGTTCCAGCAGTCTGAACCCTCTCACCTCTTTGACTTCCCTTAGCACTCTTTCTGCTTCTTGAGCTTTTTCTGTCATCATTCGTATGCTTAGCCCTGGATGAAAAATTTTTGGGGTCAAGACATAATGTCTTACACATATTTGTATCCTCTGAGAACTTAGCTCTACATCTAACATGTAGTGGATGGCAGCTGAATATTTGTGAGATTGAATTTGGTCAGGCAAGCCCTTTATTGTCTTGTAGCCACAGAACAACAGCTAATCTGCGTTTGCAAAGGGGTCTGGATCATTGAACGAAAGCAGCTCTTTGAGCAGATCATAACTGCAAAGCTGGTTAGTGTATCCTTTTGAGGAACAGGTTTTGTTCTGTTGCTGCGTTCATGTTACCATGACAACCTTAACTTTTGGCACTTTCTGAATTTAGTGTCCTACTTAATTTCCTGCGTTTGGCTCACATAGTAAAGGGGACTTTGCAGAAGTGGTTACATGAAGGATTTTGAGATGGGGAGATTATCCTGGGTTGTCCAGGCGGGATACTGTAATCTTCAGGATTTTTTGTATGAGGGAGGCAAGAGGACCGGAGTCAGTAGTAGGAGAAGCGAAGATGGAAGACAGATGTTGGAGTGACCTGCAGAAGGGGCCACGAGCCAACGAATGCAGGAATTTCCGGAAGATGAAAAGGTCAAGGAAATAAAATTTCCCCGGACGCCTCCAAAGGAATGCAGCCCCGCTTACACCTTGATTTTAGATTCCTGACCTCCCAAACTGAAAGGAAACAGATATATAGTGTTTTAAGCAGCTTAGTTCGTGGGGATTTGCTACCGTAAAAATAAGAAACTGATAGAGTTCGGTAGCCCATTTTAATAAGTTTCAAAGACCACTTCATGCAATTATATTAATGCACAAATCCAATCAGAGTTATTTATCTGCTGGATTCTAGACAATACTACTTCTTTTAGTAAAAATGATGAAGTGCGAAGGAAGCACAGAGATGACCTAGTTGATGATAATGTAGTTGCTGTCAGAATTCCAATTCTGATGTACTCCAATCATATTATGTATTAATTCACAGGGAAAACATAGATTATAGTATTCTCCAACCCAGAGAGTCCATTAAAAGTGTATGTCTTAAGAGCGACAGAACCATGCAACTTGTGTCCAGGCGGTCATCGCCATGCCGACCAGGGGCGGGAGGATGGGTGTTCCTTCACTGAGGGCTCCCTGCTCCCCACATGCCCTGCGGGCTTTCTCTTATTTCCATTTCGGAGCTAGTCCACGTATTATCACTACCATGTTAAAGTTGAAAAAGTTGAGACAAGGAAGTTAAATGACCGAAATCAAACACTTACCAACTCCACGCGTGTTGACTGCACAGAACTGTGTGTTTTGCCTGCAGTGTCTCATCCAATCCTCCCACACAATGTATGGGGTAGGTGTTAGTGGGAGTGAGCATGCCCAGAGTCCCTCAGCTCCTGTGTGTCCAATCGAAGACTGTCCCCATAAACCATGTCCTCCCCGCTGCAACCTGTTGTCTTCCGAACTCCCAGGGCACCCCACTTTGTTCAGGGAATAGCTAAGGGTGTAAACGTTGACATACTATAAAATCGGCGAGACAAAGTATGGGACTGGGGAAGAGAAGTTTAAGTCCTAACGGAGTGAATGCCACCAGCAAGGAGAAGAGCTACTGAGAATTTTGATAGAGATGTTGGAAGCTGATTCTTAGTCAGGAACAAAGTAAAAAGTAATATCGCCCTTACAAAATACCTTGTCGGGAGATTAAAATAGTTGTATTTTAATTAAAAAATTCTGTGTTAAAAATATTGGTGGATAATCCAGTGCATTTCTGGGAGGTCCTGGTTCCTTTTTCTGAGCCGTAGTATCTCAAATGTGGTTGTTAGACTCGATATATAAACAGCTTGCGAAGCAACATGAGTTTGCACCGAGTGCTTCGGGACCACGTGCACTTGGAACTGAAGGCACAGTGTCAGGCCGCTGGGCTGTAGAGAGACTTCTGGGAACCGCAGCATTGATTCGGAGCAATTGGAGCAGCAGGCAAATGAAGAAGTCAACAGGAAAGCTAGGCTGCGAAGTTAAAAAAGGACTGCACACAGTCCCACAAATCCTGGAATATTCTTTGGAGGAATCAATGAATTGGTCATATAAACTATTGTTTTTCAGCCATGCACAAGCAAAGTAATCACAAAAGTCAGTAGTGTTGTGTTCAATTAGGAGTAGTAGTGTTTGCGTTGGGACCTCCAGAGTTTGATACAAGCATCTTTCTGCTTCTAAAATAATTCTTATGTGTTCTGGTCCTCCCCACAGAATTATTATTTGCTATGCCTTTTCAGAAAAATCATTTGCAGAAAGTGAGCATAACATTTTAAGGTATGCACCTAATATTTCCCTTCTCCTCTGATTCAGGCTCACAGTTTTGAATGTTTGTTTTTTCTTAGCATTACCACCAAAGAGAGCAAAGGGAACAGGGTTAGAAGTTTTTGCTCTTGTAGTATCAGGATTGAACTATGAGATGCCTCCTTTCCTGATAAGAAATCGTTTTCAGCCCTGGCCAGTGTGGCCCAGTTTGGTTGAAGCATCATCCTGTAGCCGAAAGGTTGTGGGTTCGATTCCCAGCCAGTGCACATACCTAGGTTGTGGGTTTGATCTCCAGCCCAGGTGTGTGCAGGAGGCACCCAGTTGGTGCTTCTCTCTCACACCGATGTTTCTCTCTCTCCTTTCCTCTTTCTCTAAAAAAGCAGTGAAAACATTTTCTTGGGTGAAGATAAAACAAAAAGAAATGTTTTTCATACTCCTTGTGATTGGGTAATTCAGGGTTTCTCAGCGACAGAGTAAAAAGTACGTGACCTTCCTGCATCAGACACTCAGGCAAGAGTTAGAGACAGCACATGTGAATTCTCACTCTGCTGTGGGCTCGGCGGGGTGAGCTAGGCAGCTTTTGTTCTCTCTCTGTCTGCCCGCTTTTCTCTTTGTGAAATAAGGTCACACTACTAAGCTAGCTTCAGAGCAGTTGTGAGAGAAATGAAGGAAAGCAACGCAATTGCTGGGTCTTTATAGGAACTGCCTGCATCCTAAGTTTTTAGGGAGATTCATTACTGTTAGAGACAAAGATACACGAAGATACTAGCAGGCATTTTTCAATAAGAGTTGATAGGGAAGTAGAAAACTTTGCATTCCAACAAACGGTCTTGAAATAACTGGACATCCACAGAGAAAAAAATGAATCTAGGCACAGCTCATACACCCCTCTCAAAAATTAACACAAAATGGGTCATGGGCCTGCGTGTCACATACAGAACTGTACAAGAACAGCTCCTGGAAGACAGCGTGGGGAAACAGCCAGATGACCTTGATTTTGGTGATGACTTTTTAAATACAGCCCCGAAGAAATGATCCATACATGAAGGAATTGATAAGGGGGACTTCATTAAAACTAAAAACTTCTGCTCTGCAGAAGACACCGCCAAAAGAGTAAAAAGACTGGGAGAAAATATTTGTAAAAGCCACATCTGATAAAGGATTGTTATTAAAATATACAAAGAACATTTAAAACTCAACAATAAGAAAACAAACAGCCCAATTTAAAAGTGTGCCAAAGACCTTACCAGATGACTCACCAAAGAAAATGGCAAATAAGCATATGAACAGTAGTTCTAGGTCACATGTCATCAGGGAAATTAACACTCAGTGAGATTCTATTACACACCTATCAGAATTACAAAAATCCAGAACACTGGCAATACCAAGTGCTAGCAAGGATGGAGAGAAACAGGCGCTCTCCTTGTTTCTATTGGTGAGGTGCTCACCAATACAAAATGGTGCAGCCACTTTGGAAGACAGTTTGGCGATTTCTTACAAAACTAAAGATACTCGTCTCATATGATCCAGCAATTGTGCTCCTTGGTATTTACCCAAAGACTTTGAAAACTTATGTCCACACAAAAATCTGAGCATGAATGTTTATAGTCAGTCGCTCAGGACTTGGGAGCAACCAAGGTATCCTTCAGTAGGTGAATAGTTGAGCTGTGGTACATCCAGCCAATGGAATATTATTCAGTGCTAAAAAGAAATGAGCTATTAAGTAAGCCATGAAAAGATGTTTGGGAAACTTAAATGCACGTTACTAAGTGAAAGAAGCCCAACTGAAAAGGCTACATCCTGTATGTTTCCAACACATGACATTTTGGAAAAGGCAAAACTGAACACAGTAAAAGATTAGCTTCCAGGGGTTGAGGGAAGGATGAATGAGTAAACACAACAGAGGATTTTTAGGGCAGTGAAACTACTCTGTACGTATTTGTCCAAACCCATAAAACGTACAATGTCAATAGTGAACCATAATGTGAAATATGGATTTTGGGTGATACTAATGTATCAATATAAATTCATCAATTAGAACAAATATACCACTCTGGTGGGGGATGCTGATAGTAGGGGAGGCCACGCACGTGTGGGAAAAGGGAAAATGTAGACATCTCTATACTTTCTGGTCAATTTTGCCATGAAACTAAAGCTACTGTAAAAATTAATGTCCATTAAAAAACATATTTTGTGAATGATAGCTTCACATTATTGTTAAAAATCAGGACTTCAAGGGTCACATATATGAAGTTGTACACAACTAGATACAACTCTGAGTAAGTGAAAAAGCTACTTCAATCCATCCTTTGTTGCTTAACTTGTCAACCTGGAGTTGGGAGGAATGATTCAAAACCACTCAATAAAAGTGAAAAAAATAATCAGCTTAGGGGTTAATGTGAAAACGAAGAGACATAAATATTAGATTATTCCATCATCTCAGATTTCTTCGCCTACGTGTTGGCTGAGACCATTTGCTGAGCTAGGGATCCGCTAGGCTCTGGTAGTAAATCACAGGGTTCTTACACATTTGTTCTGTCATTAGTTAGTATCTATCATAATCATACACATTGCCAATGACTTCATATTTAATTGGCTGAATTATAAATGTAGTTATAGGTTACTGTTATTTATTCCCAAACGTTCTACCAGTGTTCCAGAGGACCGGGCTTCAGAAGTTACAAAGACCATGTCTATTCCTATGTGATTTTCATGTATCTTCTATGTCGGTAAACTGTCTTATCCAAAACCCAGTCAGGTGACCAGTATCGAGATAGGTAGATGTAAGGCAGGGGTGTCAAACTCATGTTCCCTGGGGGCCACATTGGCCTCACGGTTGCCTTCAAAGGGCCGAATGTAATTTTAGGGCTGTATAAATGTAACTACTCCTGAACAGTTAAGCGAGAGCTTGGCGCTGCCTCCGGGTAGAAACAGGTGCCCGGCCGGATAAAACAAGGTGGAGGGCGGGATTTGGCCCTCGGGCCTTGTGTTTGCCACCTGTGTTCTAAGTTGTGTTACTGTTAGCTGCTTGCTCTTTATATGTGAATAATCTTTTCTTCAGTAGCTACCTTCTTACATTCTTTCTTCAGTGTCCCTGACAACATAATTTTTTGTTTATTGTTCTGATTTGAAAAATGTATTTGTTATCTACCGCTGTGTTACAACTGACCACGACTTCAGAGGCTTCAGACAGCACCCATTTTTTAGCTGACAGTTCTGTAGGTCAGAAGTTCAGCACAGTGTGTCTGGGCTCTCTCTTCAAGTTAAACTCAAGGCCAAAATCAAGGTGTCAGCTGGACTGAGTCCTTGTCTGGAGGCTCTGAGAAGAAATCAGCTTCTAAGCTCAGGCTTGCTGTTGGCAGACTTGAGTTATAGTCACGTCTCGCATGAGAGGATATATTCTGAGGCACGTCGTTAGGCGATCTCATCGTTGTGAGAACACCACAGAGTGCACGCGCATGAACCTGGAAGGCGGAGCCTGGTACACACCTCGGCTGTGTGGTGCAGCCTGTTGCTCCTGGGCTACGTGCGGACCTGTAGGCAAGTTTCTGTACTGAATACTGCAGGCAATTGTACTTGTGTATCTAAACACAGAAAAGGCACAGGAGAAATAGGGCATGAAAGATAAAGTGTATGTGTGTGGGCACGAGCACTGCAGGGGCAGAAGGAGGGGTGTGGAGGGACAGAGGGAAAGAAGGGAAGGGGAGGCGAAGGGAGAGGAAAGAGGACTAAGGGAGCAGGAGGGAGAGAGGAGAGGGGAGCAGAAGGAAAGAGAGGAAAACAGGCATGGAGGGAAGTGTGTGTGCGAGAGTGTGAGTGTGCCCGTGTGTTTGTGGGGCGTGGAATGGTCTCCCCTCTTCTCCAGCCCACTGGTCTGGCTCGCTCACCAATGAAGGCCTGGCCGCAGGTGGACAGCAGGCTGAGCCTCCTTATATCTACTATTTAAACCCCCTGGGGCTTGTGGTGAATTCGACATCATGGACAGATCCAGCGTTTCAACATCTCACACAAACTTTTGCTTTTAATCCATTATACCCTTGTGGGACCACTGTGGTACAGGCAGTCGTCTGCTGAAGCATTGCTGGAACACGGTGCGTGGCTGTGTTTGCAGAGGCAGGACTAAGATTGCTGTCTCCTTCCCGGTTGTCAGCTGGGCCCTGCTCTCGGCAACCAGAGGCCACCTGGATTCCTTGCCACGTGGCTTCTCCATCTCCAGGCCAACAATGGTGAGTTGAATCTTCTCACGCTCCAAATATCTGATATCCTCTTTACCAGCCAGAGATAACTTGCAAGCTTTTAATGGTGTCAGGCCAGTAGGTGATGTACATCTTGATAATGTCTTTATCTTACAGTCACCTGTACCACATAGTGTAATCTAATCAGGGCAGAAAAAGCCGGCCCATTCACAGCAGAGAAGATTATGCAGGGTGCTTGGGGGGCGGTGAGGGGAGGAGATGGGACATCGTGGGGACCACCCTAGAGTCCCGTCTACCCTGCACCCCTCCCTAAAACTGTGTGCTGAGTCAAGTCTGTAAGTTTAAAACCTTCTCCAGCATACCACTGCCAACCCAGATTCCGTTTTGTCCCAATCTGCCTCTCTCACATGTCACTGTTCTCCTGTTGTCAACCTTCCCTCAAGGCAGCCTCTCACGGCGTAATCCCCAAATGTTCCCAGACGCTCTCTGAGTTTCATCACACCCGTCCTCGGAAAGCTTCAGCTGCGCACGGCTCAGTCCTTGGGGACCCTCGGCCTGTAAACAGTCCGTGTTGTCAGACACTGGGGGGCACCCTGCGGACGTTCTCTGAGATGGAAGGTGAATATTAAGATGCTACAATTATTAAGGACAAAACAAAACAACAACAAAACCGAAGACAGACAATTCCCAAACCTACAGCGCTGTAGTCACTTGACTGAATTACTTAAAATCTTAAGAGCTGACAGTCCTCAAATTTCTACCAAGAGACCAGAAATTAAGTTTTTGCCGTCTGCCATCTGGGCCTTGAATGAAAAAGAAATTGTATCTAATCCTCAGTTCCAGTTTTGTTCAGAGAGAAAAAAAAAATAAAAAATAGCCAAGGTCTTTTGCAGGCAGAACCAGAGGAACAGTAAGGCACCTTGTTCTCACCATACCCGCTGATTTGTGACGGCACCTGGGTGGGCTGGTGGTGAGTCCTGCGTAGACTTGCGGGTCAGAAATGCTTTATTTAGTCTTTGACATGGTATTTCTTGATTTAGATTTTTTTTTTAGTCCTCATCTGAGGACATTTTTTTCCCATTGCCTTTTTGAGAGAGAGGAAGGGAGAGAAATATTGACGTGAGAGGGTGACGGATGGGTTGCCTCTCATACATGCCTGGACCAGGGATCATACACATCCTGATCTGGACCGAACCTGCAGCCTAGGCATGTGCCCCGACTGGAAGGTGAGCCCCAACCCTTCCGTGGTGGGAGGATGCTCCAAGCGACTGATCCACACCAGCCAGAGCCTTGATTTAGATTTTTTAAATAGTCATAATTCAATTTTCCCTGGATCTATGTATCAATATCAGTACTTTTTATTGTTGTTGCAAATCACTGAAAATCTGTGTTAAAATAACTTAAAATTAAAAGAGGTTGATTTTTTTTATGTCACTGAAAAACGCAAAGCTAAGCCAGGATTTGGGGCTTGATTTAGAGCTCAATTATGTAAGTATGGGCCAGTTTTCCCCCTTATCTCCACTTTGCCTCCTAAGGCGTCAACTTTATCCCAAATTTGGCTCCTCCTTGTGGTTACAAGGCGACTTCCAATAACTGACAGTGCCATGTGGGGCTATCATTTATACCGAATGGGAGAAAGAACGCTTCTGGACCAATATTCTGGATTTCATGTTTACTGGATGTCGTTAAGGCCCATAGCTACTCCTGGACAACAGTGTAGCCAGGGAAACAGAATGTGTTGGTGGATTGAAGTCAACGTACCATACCTAGGGAGGAGTAATAACCGAACATAAATCTTGGTATTATATGGATACATGATACCGAATACCATACGATACAATCCCTGTTATTTTAAGAAAACCAATAAAGAAAATCTTTTTATACTTTTAAGACTTTTGGCACATGGTCACTTCAGCTGTACTTGAACAAACCATTTTTGGCATTTATATACTTTTCATTTACTTTATATCTAGGCTAAATGTTTAAGGGGTATTACTTGCTACCTATACATTTGACTATTTTTTCTGAGTTGAAAAGTACCAAATATTGCTGAAATAATTTCACTTTTTTTTTACTAGGTAACATGTTGATGCTGCCCATGAAGTATCCTAGGAGCATTCTCTTATGAGGCTGCAACTCCTCAGGCCACTACACGCAGAGACACACAGGTGGGGTGTTGGGGAGTGATGGGAGAAAACTGGAGGTGGAGCCATTTTGGTCTAAATTGAGGGCTGGATTTTTTTCAAACTAATACACGTAACAGTATTCTCAAAATCTCTCACTAAGTCAATTCAATAGCAGAGAATAACTGTTAGCAACCAGAAGATATGAATGTGTTTTGAATAAGCAAGTTCCCCAAATGACAAAATTATGGCTTTTTTTTTTTATCTAGAAACATAAGATGAGACCCATCTCTGCTCCCAGGATTCTCCTAACATGGAGACTTAAGTACTGTCGTTGTTGAGAATGGCTAACTCTCAATAAAAAGGTTAATATCTGAAAGAACTGGAGCAATACAGTTGAAAAGGACCTTCCCTGACAGCAGGTTTCTCTCTGTCTTTCTGATTAGTGCCCATTCAGTGCACCTGAGAGTGAGCAAGGCCTTTCCTTTGTCCAAAACACATCTGTCAATGCAAATGTTAAAAAAAGGTCAAACTAGTCTCACCTGTGCTCTTTACAAAGCTGCAAGTCTGGGAATTTTCTCACCAAATACCTGAGCTTTGGCATGGTTACGGTTTACCTCTCCATGACATTAACTCCTTCATTCCTCTTTGCTGACTTTAGCATCCCCGTCATGCTACATGTTGCCCATGTAGCTTGGCAGCTACTGGCAGGAAAAAAAATGGCCACGTGGGGGCTGTGGCCTCACACTCAGGGCTGACAAAACCACAGTGTCAAGGGTATATATTCGATGTGGGAAGGTGATTCCTCAGGATCTTCAATAGGACTTCCTCTTCAATACCTCTTGGAGGTCTTATAAAAGACTCTATGCCATTTATTTCCTCCAGTGGGATATTTTACCCAGGTTATTATCACAACTATTTTGCTACGTGCAATGAAATTAGTGGTGATTCCATTTGTTGAAATCATATGTAGACAGCAGTGCTCTTTGCCTTATTACCAAATGAGTACAGCGTGCCCTTCAATAATTCTTTAAACTCTCAAATGCCTTGGAAATAATATGCTGGAATATTACTGAGCTGTGACTGAAGCACCATTTGTGCTAAATATGACAGCGCACAAATGATATTCCTCTATAAAAGTTCAAACTACATTAATCTTTTAGGGAGGTTCATTGACTGGGAAGATGGCTTAGATATAAAATAAAGACACCAAGGGCTCACTGCGGAGAGCGTTTCTGGTTAGGGTTTCTAGGAACACCGTAAGGTAAGGTTTACACTTTAACCCTTTAGGATTAGGATGTGAGCAAAAGAATGCGGTTCCAAAGGTGAGGGAATGAAATGATAATGCATGTATTTCAATATGAGGGAAAAACAGCCTTCTGGGTCTGAGAAACAGAAATTAAGGGGCAGGTATTAAATGGCTGAGATGAATAGACAATATCATTGTCACTGGGAATCTGGACAAAAAATGTGATGAGAATTCCCACTTGGTGTTTATGGTCCCTGTTTTTATCCACGTAAGACCATGTTTAGAAGCATGGCAGGCTTTTCCTGTGCAGTCTCTCCAGTGACATTTTGTCAGTCACTTTGCTTATTTTAAGCTGCACAAAAAGAAATGATTGCAGGAATGTCTTCTTTTCCTGGGTTTTTAGACATGGCCAGTAAGTCAGCAGGGTACTTAGTACATCTCAAGAAGTGAGAATTGGTAGGAAATTTAACTAGTATTAACAAAGATAGTTTCAATGTACATATGTGATTCTACTAAGTTTTTTAGTTTTTCTAAAATGCATGGAACATATAAAAATAACACTGCTCTTTAAAAAATTATACATGTAATATATGTATATATAGGTTCAATGCATAAAACATATGACAGTATAGAAACACACAAAGGGAAATTCACCAATCATCACAGTGTCCAGAGAAAACCATCGGTAGTAGGTCAGTGTGTATCTTGTCATCTCTCGTCTGTAAAGACAGAGACACAGTACCATTTTATAGACTGATTTTTACTCAGCAATGTAGTATATTTCCCAATGTCAATAAATAAGTAGAATAAGGCTCTCCTTGCAAACAAAAGAGCTTATTATTAATATTTTTAAAATAAAATAAAATAATTTATTATAAATGTAATATACACTTTTCCAAAGAAAAAGTAAGCAATACCAAAAGTTCTAAAAGGAAGTAAAGATCATGTGAAATCCTATCACTCAGGGACAACCCCAATCAACATTTTGGAGAAGAGTCTTTGATGTATATCTTTATCATCAGGGATATGAATGAGTCTTCCTCAATTTCCTAAGGCAACTAACCCCCAAGTCACTTCTGAGGAATTCCTGAAATTCATAGGAACACAGTTTGAAAACCGATGGACTGGGAGATAGGTAGGTCCTACTTCAGCAATCTGTATGAGAAATGATGAGAGTATAAAATAAGTCAGAAGAGACATTAGGAGGATATTTATGAGGGAAAGGCAACATGATATATTGATAGAACGTGTGGTGCTGGGGCTAGTCTCTGGTCACTCCTACATTTCTGACTTCAGTCCTGAACAGGAAAAGGACAAGAACTCGACCTCACTTCTACTCTACCCCTCACTCACTCACTTTAGCTAACAAGAGCATCCTTGCATTTCTGGCTTTTGGTTCGTGCTCTGGCTGTTTCCTCTGCCTGGAACGCTCCCCCCCCCCTTGCAATATCTGCTTTGCCAACTCCTCCCTCTCCACAAAGTCTCTGTTCACATTTTACCTTCTGCATGAGGACTAACTGACCAGATCGGCCAATATTGTAGCACACCTTCCCACTCTACCATATTGGTCCTCCTTTATTTTGGCTTCTTTTTCTTTTTTTTTTTTTTTTTTTTTT
>PVKM010033097.1:0-16122 GCA_004027735.1 Carollia perspicillata
AGTGTCTTGTGACCTGAACATAAAGATGCTTTTTTGAGAGTGCCTGAGAGCCTCCGGGGTTGCCATTCTTCTCTGAAGCAGCTGGACAGAGGACTGCGGGGACCGGGGAAGAGTCCTGCTCTGTTCTCCTGGCTTCTTGCCCAGCCCAGCAAATGGAATAATAACTAAGGCCTCCAAGGTGCTGCTTTGGCTTCAGTGACAACGGCGATTCAAAGGCTCTCTGGCAAACAATGTGGACAGCGTGTCACCGCTCCGATGCGCCATCCTGAGCTTGATCCTCCACGCAGCCGAGGGGGGACACCGCTGGCCGCCTTTGTCGGGGCGGACGGGAGAACAAAACAGGACAGATTAGAGGGTCCCCTGCTGGCGGCGAGATGGGAACCTGAGATCCAGCGCCATGGACTCCAGGACTCCGGGGGTCAAGACGTGCGCAGGGTCCCCGCATGTCTCCCGTCACTGACAGGCAGCCGCCGGGCCCGCCTGGGCCGGGGGGCACCTAGGAGCAGGGCTGTTTCCATTTTAACCCCATTGTTTAGGCAAATGAAGCCAAGATGGTCCTGCTCCCCACCGGAGAAGTCGGCCGGCTCCAATAATTTCCTAGCGCTGACAGATAATTCAGAGATATTGGGCATCTCACCACCTGGGGACTGGCCTTCTGCAGCGCAGCAATCAGTTACCGCGCGCCGACCAGGGGCCAGGCGCAGGCCCCGGGCCCCCTCACGCCTGTGCAATCAGGCTCCGGCGTCTCGGAAAATATTGCCTGAATGTATTTATGTAATCGCGTTAGGAGGCTGTGAGTTACTGTGAAGTCAGCGTTCTTCCGTCTTCCTCCCGTGCATCCTTTGTTTGAGACCCTGCTCGAGGGACTCCGGTTCCCAATGCCCAATGCAATGACACAGGCCCCAGTACAGGGCGACCCCGAGACAAGGGAGCCCCTTCCCCTCTCGCACTCCTGGTGCAGTGCCAGCCTTCTCCCGGCGACGCCGAGTGTGGACGGAAATCAGCTCGCCACCCATGTTACGGCTGCCTGCTTTCAAGACCACATGGGCTTTGGACACCGCCCACCCAAGTAATTAAGCTGTCTTCAAGGATAACGCTGCCTCTTGTTGGGAGCATCCCACCAGCCCTCTGGAAGCCTCTGGGTGACAGTGAACACTCCAGACGAGCTCAGTTCGAATGACAGCGGGACACAGGTCTGCCCCCCGTCTGGGCGCCGTGTGTGGGGTTCATCCTGGTATCCATACGACCGAAGGCTCACGCGGACCCTCTGACATTCACGGGCCCCCGGGATCACGCCCTCTCTCCTCCACGCCCCATGCGGTGAGTGTGAAGCTAGGCAGCGTGGTGCTGCACACTCCAGGAACGTCCTCCTTGGAGGGGTCAGGAGGCCTGGCATTGACCCTGGGGACAAGGGTGACCATCCCGGGACACTGGCTGGTTCTGAAATATGCACCATGAGAGGAGTCACCGCAACACAATGTATTGGGTTTCAAATTTCCCATCCACCTATCGGCAACACAGCCCTAACTATGGCTACAGAGCACAGTGTAAATGTTGCTCAATTCAATAATATAAAAGTAAAGATACAGGACACCTGAAGTGGGGGAGGGGGCTGTGAGCGGGTGGGCAGGCAAACTACATTGTGGACAATGAGCCGCATGAGAAACGGGGGTCTCAGAACGCGGCCAACGTCGCACAGGCGAGCAGTGGGTCGGGGGGACACATGACCTAATTGTGTCTGGAGAAGAGCGGATGAAGCGCGAGGGCTGGGAGAGGAACCCAATCCGTCACCATGGGAGGAAGTCAGGGGACGGTGTCCAGAACTGCTCAGCCGAACGACAGCTATGAAATCGTATCGGACAGGCGTGCTGGGGACACGGCCAGGAGGACGAAAGTCAGAAACCACGTAAGTGGTGGTGCCACTGTGTTCTACGGTGTCAGAGGTCAAGACGGTGACTAGCTGTGGGGTGTGGATCACGGTTTCTGGGGTGCTGGCCAGGCTCCATTTCTCGATCTGGGTGCCGATTATAAAAAGTTCCGCGGCCCCTACAGGCAACACTCCCAGTGATACCTGTGACCTCCTGGGCGACGGATATCAGTGGGTTTGGGGAAGTGCTGTCTAAGCATCAAGGCCTCCCACAGCTTGGGTAGTGAGTTCCCTGCCCCTGGAGACGCTCGAGTCACAGAGATCAAGGGGAAACCTTGCCCAGGTGACCACAGGGGCGGTGTGGTCGCTGCTGAGACAGCTGTGCTGTGACACTTTCTGAGGGCTGCCCACAGTGTGGTCGGAGACACCTACATTTTCAAAATTTCCTTTTGTACCTTTTAAAAACACTTTAGTCCAGAAAGAACATTCAAAGGGTCAAGGATGTGGTGAAAATACTTACAAACTGGGACAAGAGCAGAACCGGAAGGAGGCGGGTCGAAGGAAGCCCTGCTTCTCCGCGGGGATGCTGAAGGTGAGTCGCCGGCCCTGGGGAGGGGAACACTCGGCTGGACCAGCCATGTGTGGGTGCCTCTTCCCCTGCGGGCTACCCTTCCTTAGCACAGTAATCCATTACTGCCCGCCCGGCAGGGGCCCCGTGCAGCCCCACGGGCCAGGAGCCTAGGGTATCTTCCGCCCCAGCACGCTGTGGCCCCGGGGCCACACTGCCCACTGCCCACTCGTGCGGCCTGCAAACTAAGAATGACCTGGCGCATACTCATCGTTGAACAACATAACGGCGAAAAATGAAACATGTCATGACACGTGAAATTTAAACTTCCGTGTAATAAATAACATTGTATAGCATCAAAGCAAGGCTCCCCACTTACATATTATCTGTGGCTGCGTCTGCTACGAGAGCAGAGTTGAGTGGTTTCAACACAAAGCCTGAAACGTTTACCGCCTCTCTCTTTGCGGGAAGCGCGCGCCAGCCCCGCTCCACTCCACGGCTGTTAGAGACAGCACGAGTCCGTCCGGCCCTCTCAGCCCCAGGAGCGCGCCTCGCTGAGCCACAGCTTTCTCGGTTCGTGTGCGTGAAAGCAATTTGGAAGCACAGGACTGGAATGAAGGAACGTATAATATTAGGGCGTAGACAGGTGCTCCTTTATAGGGTCTGCCTCCTCTAAACCCCTGATTTTACGCCTGCAAAATCTGGAGTCTGGGGAAAGCGCCCCCAGATGCTCCTTGATCACCTGACCCTGGTGGCTCAGGGGACTGGACTGTAACAGCCCAGAGGACAGTCTTGGCAGGCGACCACACTCAGGGCACCGCACAGATAGCAGACGGAGACGCACCCCAGTCTCCCTGTGACGAAGGCCTCTTTCATCCCGGAGCCTCAGCCTGAGGGCCAGGCTGGAGGAGTCCCACACGCCGACAGGCTGCGGAGGCTCCCCCAGAAAATGCAAGTGGTGAGACGCCATCCTTGCATCTCCCCTTGGCCTTGCTACAGCCCAATGCTACTTCCCCGAAAAGAGCTTCCAAACTCATCTGGTGCCCTGATACTTGCCACTGTCACCCAGGGAACACCTCTGGATCTCCTGGTCTGGGAACCAGCCGGGTTTGCAACGGAGGCCCCACAGGGCTGGCACGCTTTAGAAGCTGCTGCCCAGAGGTCTGGCTCCTAGTCGGCCTGGGGGTAGGTGCTGAATGAGACGTCTCCTCCTGGAGTACCGACAAGTCCTGGCATGCCCTCGACGATGGGGACCCATTACAAATAAGTCAGACTGTTTAGACAATCACAGAGGCTTGAGAGACAACCAGGACCTAGGGCAAGGGTCACCAACTGTACAAGGACACGGCTTCTTTCACGATGGAGAGAGGTCACTCTATCACCTGATACATACACAGAACCGCCGAAAGTCAAGCAAAATGATGAAACAAAGACATTAGTTCTGAGTGAAGAAATAAGACAAAACCTCAGAAAAAGACCTTACTGATCAGTAATCTCCCTGATAAACCATTCAAAATAATGGTCATAAGGTACTCACCAAAGCTGGGAGAAGAATGGATGAACACAATTAGAACTTCGTCAAAGAGATAGGAAATATAAGAAAATACCAGAAGGAAGTCACAGAGCTGAAGAATACAGTCACTGAACAAAATATCCGCTAGGAGGTTTAACAGCAGACTAGAGGAAGCAGAAGAAGGGACCCGCGAGCTGGCAGACGAGGCATCAGAACTCACACAAGTAGAGCTGCAAAAAGAAAAAAATAATTTTTAAGAATTGAAATGGCTTAAAAGACCTATGGAACAACAACAAGCAGAATAACCTTCACATGCTAGAGATCCCAGAAGGAGAAGACAAAGAGGTAAAAAAAACTCACTAGAAGAAATAATGGCTAAGAACTTCTGTGATCTGGGTTGAGGAAACCCGGAGAGTTCCAAATAAGACAAACCCAGCGATCATACTGAGACACATTACAATTAAGAGGTCAAAAGTTAAAGACGAAAAGAGAATCTTAAAAGCAGCCTAAGAAAAACAACTTGCCACATACAAGAGAAACCCATAAGGTTCCCATCAGATTTTTCAGCAGCAACTTCGCTTGCCAGAAGGGGACGGCATGATATAGTTAAAGTGCTGGAAGGAAAAACCCCAACCAAGAATACGCCACCCAGTAACGTTATCATTCTGAACCGAAGAAGAAAAAAAGTTTTCCAGACAAGCAGCAGCTAAAGAAGTGTACTCCCACTAACCTAGTCTCACGAGAACTATTAAAGGGACTTCTTGAAACTTAAGAGAAATGGCGCTAATTAATAACAAGAAAAAATATGGAAGTAAAAACCTTGCAGTAAAAGTAGCACATTGTAAAAGTAGCGAACTGATCACTCGTAAAGCTAGCATGGAAGGTAAAGGACAGAAGCAGTAAAATGAACAAAAACTACAATAATAGTTAAGGGATACATAAAATAAAAAGATGTCAAACTTGACATCAAAAATATAAAACATGGGGGAGTAGAGAGGTAGAGCTTCGGGATGTGTTCCAGCCTAAGCTGCTGTCAAGTTCAAATAGGCTGATGTGTTCACAGGATGTTAAGAGGTGAACCCTGCTCTAACCACAAAGCAAAAACTTACAGGAAAGACGCAAAAGAAAATAAGAAAGCGATCTAAATAGAACAGTAAGTAAAGTCGTTAAACCACCCGAGAAGAGAGTAAGAGGAAAAAAGGAACAGAGAGAAACTACAAGATCAGCCAGAGAACAATGAATAAAACAGCAATAAACACATACCTGGGATAAAGATAAAGGGGCTAAATTCTTCAATCAAAAGACATCGAGTGGTTGAGTGGGTTAAAAAAAAAGAGAGAGAGACCCCTGTAGGCTGCCTGAGGAGACTCACTTCCCAAGGAAGGACACAGGCCGAAATCGAAAGGACCAGATGTATCTTATGCAAATGGAGCCCTAGACCTGGTGTGACTGCACTCACGCAAGACGGCGGCCTTCCAAACACAATCTCCGCGGCAAGGCAAGGAAGGGCATCACACAACAGTGAAGGCGGTCGATCCCGCAAGAGGGCACATTGTTACATGTATTCACACTCAACGCAGAAGCACAAAAACACAGGGCTGGGCCAAAGGAGGGTTACAGTGGTGAGTACACCAAGTGCAGAGTTTGTTCTTGTGTTATTATTTGTTAATTATTGCATTTTGTTCCATACGAACAATGGTAAGCCTATTGTGTTGCCAACCCCCTGTATATAAAGCAAATATAAACGGACCTGAAGGGAGACGTGGACAGCAATACCGTAACTGCAGGGACTGTAACACCCGCCCCTCACATCAGGGGATAGGTCCTCCGCACGTGAGATCAATGAGAAAACACCAACTGTAAACAACACGTTAGAGCAGATGGACTTAATACACACACACACACACACAACAGTCCATCCAAAAGGGGCAGAATAGACACCTTCTGAAGCGCACAGGGAACATTCTCCAGGACAGAGCACACGATAGACCAAAACCAAGTCTCAATAAATTCAATATTGAAATCATATTAAGCATCTTTTTCTGACCATGATGGTGTGAAACTAGGAATCGATTACAAGAAAACCGGGAGGAAAAGAAGCACAAATATGCGGAGATTAAACGTGCCCCTGAGCCACCACAGAGTCATTCAAGAAACCAAAGAATGAAAACAGAAGTACGACATTCCAAAATCTAGGGATGCAGCAAGACTGGACCTGAGAGGGAATCTCACAGCAGTAGGGACCTACACCCAGAAACAGGGCAAATCTGTCCTGAGCGGGAGGGGCGCAGAGGGGCTCCTGCACCCCGACTCAAGGACAAGAGCCCTGACGGGCTGGGCAGGCAGGACACAGCGGTCCTCCCCGATCTCATCAGACTGTTGACTGAATTCGCTGAGGTTTGCTGAAGGGAAATTCTAATTCCAAAAGCAAGCGGGCCTTCCCTCCCACCCACCCGCCTGCCCGCCCACCCACTCTCCGCGGCTGTGGCCGAAGACCCCCTCCTTCCGACTTCCAGCGGGAAGACGGCGCAGGAGAACTGCCCTCGGCTGGGTCACCGGCTGATCGACCGCCGCTAGGGTACAGCGAATGTTGACAGATTCCTCAGTTATTAGATAAATCGCTTTACTGCTTGTTTGACAAATTGAATTTTGGTGAGTTGGCTCTTGCTGGCTTCCAAACAGAGCTCCAATCTGCGGCTGGGTTTTGGGCACCACTCGTTTCAGGGGTTCTCTGTGGCCAACCGAAGCCGGGGAGCCGGCCCACACCCCTGGAGAGGCCCCAGGCCCTTGAGCTGGGTCCGGCAGGCCCGCCCACCAGCCTGCACATGGCCTCCCAGGGTGCCGAGGCCCTTCTCACCGTGGCCTGGTGGTTTTCCTGGAGACCGAGCACCCCAGGGAGAGCAGAGGTGCCTCTAGCCTCCCCAGGATTCCTTGGGGACAAAGGAAGGTCCCATCCAATGACAGGCCTTGTCACCCAAACAGCAGCTTTTCTGGTTCCACAAAGAGCCGCATTCACCAGATGCATTCGTCTTAGGGTAGTGGTTTGAGGACAGGTGGACACACTCGGGCGTCACCCACAAGCCCCCCACCCCCGGGAGCACTGTGCAGCAAGGGAGGGGCTCCGACCGGGCGACACCTCGGCCTCTGCCTGCTGCCACCTGTCTGGCTCACCTGTCAACCTCCCGGAAGCCGATCCCTGCTTCTTGTGCAGCAGCAGCTCACCTGAGTGACCCGTGTCTTAAGCCTCAGTTTCCGCCTGTGCGAATCTGTGAGATAGAGGGTGTTTCTCCTTATTTTTATTGTTGTCATCGTTACAGATGTACGTAGTTCAGGGAGCGGGGAGGGGTCACTGAGCTGTTACAGTACAGGGCCTGGAGAAGTAAGCACCGTGGAAGTCACATTTCCCCGAGCAGGGAACCCTGCCATGAGTGCATGGGGCCTCCCAGCTGAAGGCAGGGCTGGAGCCTCCCCGGCCTGTCCATCGCCGGAGCCCCGAGGGGCCGGTGGGCTGCCTGTTTACCTGGCCAGTCCAAGTGACTTACTATACCAGCCTCCCGCACGGGAGCAGGGAGGGAGAAGATAGAAAACCACAGCATCGATTTTCCCAGCACATGAAACCAGCAGTGCTGCTTCCAGACCCTCCCTTTCTGAAATCGAATTAAATAAAGTTTAGCTCAGTGTGTCCATTTGTTAAAAGCCGTCGTCATCCACCTTGTGGCTTCACAGAAAGGGGCTGCAGAGGGCGTTCTCCCCTGTGGAGGCGGCGTCTTGCGCGGAGGGGCCAGGGCTTTGGTGACGTTCCAGCCCCTTACGAGCTTTGCAACCCGATGAGGCGGCAGTTCGAAGGTGCGTTTCTCACGGCCATTAGGTGGACATGTGAACACATGCGGGCGGCGGTGAGCGTCCTCCGAGCCGCAGGGCCGGACCCTCTTTCAGAAACACGAATGCCTCCGAGGCGGGAGGACTGTCTGCCTGCCTCGGACGCACGTGTGAAAAACCAGAGGCGAACTCCTCCTTTACTTCAATTATGAGATTTTTCTTTCCTTCCAAAACAATAAACGTGCAGTTATTTCGGGTGAGGAAACACGATCCGGAGACCGCCTGAGGAGAGGTGTTTTCCAGGCCCAGACCGGCCCCGATGCGGGGCTCATAAAGCCCCAGAAGGCCCCGGCTGCGCAGACAGGACCAATAAGCGACCTGTCAGTCATCCTAACGGCCGAACCGATCGGACGGGCTTGGGGGAGATTGCACTCGGGTAACTGGCTGGGGGCGGGGGGGCCGGGATCGGTTAATAAAAACTCATTCTGTATCCCTGGCCTCACTGAGAAGGAGGTTCAGTAATTACGCCCACGCTGCCTGGGGCTTCACTGTGCCCCTGAGGTCCCTGGTCACTGGAAGGCCTGGGCCCGGGTTTCGAGGAAGAGCTAAAGATGGCCAAGAGGCCAGGCTTTTATAGAAAGTCACGGCCTGAAACTCGTGCCCTTCCAGGTGGTCCGAGCTGCTCAGGACTTGGCCCACGGTTTGGTGGGATGTGCAGAGTGTCCCCCAAAGGGCTGGCACCTAAACTCGAGTCTCTCAAAGCTCGGTTCCCACTTGTATTCTTCAAAGCCCGAGTTGAGTGCCCACCTGTGGGAGGCCCTCCTGAATCATCGTGGGGCAGAGTTAACCCACGCCCCGTTCCTGCTCCCAGAACATTTCACACACGCCTTGGCGCCTGCCCCGAAGCACCCAGCGCTGCGATTACCTGGGTGGGTGTCCGTGGCCAGCGTCTACCACAGTGCCTGGGACCAAGGGGAGGGGCCCAGGACACAGGCCAGCAGGCAGAGATGCAACCCAGGGAAACCCCACCCCCGCCAGGAAATAATGACAGTGGTTTGGCAGAAACTGTGGCTCGAGCTTGTGAAGAGGCGGTCTGTGGTTGGAGGAACTGGGGGAAATACAAAAGATGGTTCGGGTAATTCGTGGCACGTCCGTTCGATAGGCCGTGGTGCCGCCGTGAACACGGCCTAGCAGCTGTGTGTTTATTGCTTTGCAAACATGTTTGCGGTGCGTGATGGAGCGGGAAAAGGCAGGTTACACGAGTGTTAACAGCGTGATCCCACTTTATTGGGGGGAAAACGTCTGGGTCTCGCACATGCACAGGATCTTGGGTTCCATCGGTGGGGGTGGGGCACCGGACCCGGGGCGCTGCCAGCAGTATCAGATTCCAGGACACTGACAAGACGACCTTCAGGCAGAGGAGGGCGAGGCCGTGGGGGACGGTCCCAAACCAGGTCCTGTGAACAAGAATCGGAAGAACGGGGCGCTGTTCTAATTGGGATAAAAAGACCCCGACGCGGCTGAAGGGTATCAGGCCAATGACGTCGCCCAGGCAGCGAAGCTTCGGAAAACATCACACACAAGGTGCCACTTGAACTTGGCTCTCCACTCCCCCACCGGAGGCCGCGTTTCCCGACCTTCCGCTCTTAGCCAACCCAGTTTTTGGCATTTCCTTGCACCACCAGAAGGACGATTTACTGAATATTTTCCTTTTAAGTTGTCTTGCTTTTACGTAAACATGTTTCCAAAGGTAACTGGAGCTCACTAACTACCAGGAAAACCCAGGGACTGCCTGCTTCCGGCGGAAGCGGAATTATTAAATTCCGGGGAACTGAGGCTGGCTGAAAACACAGCACCCGCGCCCCGCCTCCCCCGAGATATACCGGGGAGATTGCCGAGCATTAGGAAGGCATTGAGGACACGCTCACCTCCCCACCTCCCACCCAAGGGGCGCTGTCCCGGACAGGGGAGCAAGGCGGGGGACCAGCTTCCCACCCCACGAGGGACCCAGAGTGACGGGACGCAGCATCCTGGCAGGCAGAGGTGAGCAGGCGGCCTCCGGGCCTGGGGACGGTGTGGCGCGGCGGGAGGGCCGAGGGCCCGCGGGAGGCTGTACGGAGCCGTGGGGCAGGGGCTGGAGCAGCCGGCTGGCACTACTGGCACAGCCGTGTCCAGGAACAAAACGCACATTTCTCACTGCAACCTTCTTACACTGTCTTGATTGGTGTGCCGTGTGACTACAGCACCCACTCAGAACAAAGGGCGGATAGATGTGTAACTCTTTAATGGCTGTGCACGCGTTCACACACACAGCCCTTTGGACAGCCGCGCCCCACGCAGCCACATGGTCGGACGAGGGGCAGAGCGAGCCCTTGGAGTTGAGCCCCCAGCCGCACGACTTACGCTGTAGCAGTGCGGTCCTGAGGCGGTGTCATCACTGTGTCGGCCTCGGTGCCTCGTCTGTGCCCAGGGGACGTGAGCAGTGACTGCCCTGGGTTAGGGGGCCCCTGGATGAGGGATGGACCTGAAGCCCCTTGCCCTCCACAGGCAGTCGGTGGGGCCTTCTGTCTCTGCTGCCACAGCTGCCTCTGTGACCCTCGGCTTATTTTAAGTGCGTCCTCTCTGTGTGTGTCTTCCCCCTGGTCTCTGTCAACCTCCAACCCTTTCAGTTTTAACATACAACGAAAGCTCCCGTGGTGTCATCTATGGTGTGGAGCTAATAGAATGCTCCTAATTTTCGTGAGCTCGCCAGAAGATTCCCGTTTTTAGAAGCCGACAGGCTGGCCCCCTTGAATGGCTCTTTCCTTCCTGGATTTCTGGAGCGTGGGTCAGGGAAGCTTCGCCAGGCCTGGTGCAGACTGTGGGCGGTTCCTGTGGGGATACCCAGGGCGTGGGCCCACGCACAGGCATGTGTACACACAGGTACACACGAGCACACGCACAGGACGTGTGCTGGTGAGAGTGGGCCTTTCCCATCAAGCATCCTCCAAACCACAACGGCAGGTGAAGAGCCCCCGAGAGGCTCAACGGTTATGTTGACTTTCGGTGTTTTTGGAATATTGCCTCTGCAACTCTCAATGGAAGTCAGTAAATCTCGATTTAACTACCGCCATCGGTTGGGGAGGGCTCCGACAAGGGTGCGAGCGAGGCCTGGCTGGTGCCTGGGGGGCCCGCGGTGGGCGGGATCAGAGACGCGGAGGGTGGCCGCTGGGGTCTGCAGGCCCGGGCCCGGCCCACCACCTGCCGCCCTCTGTCACACTGCGCGGCTGTCGCAGACAGACGGAAGGCCCCTGCAGGACGCCCCTCTCCACTCATTAACAGCGATCAGTAAACCCTGTGGTGTTCATTAAAATGTTTCTGCGCTGCTCAGCAGCAACGTTTTTTCCTTGGAAAGCCAACTTCGGCGGCTGCGAGGTCAGAGACATATGTAACAATTAGGAAGAAGGTGATCTCGGCCGTCCTTTCTCGCTCGGAGCGCGTCCTGGGGCGGGCGAGCCGTTGTGATTTATCTGCACTCGGACCCACGGGCCTCATTAGAATATTGACCGGGGGCGGGCGGGGGTGGGGAGCTCGGCAGACTCGTGACCACTGTCGGAGCCAAGAAGCGACAGCCCTCCTCACAAAGGAGCCAGCGACTTCTGACCCTACCTGGGTTTGCTTTTATGACTTTCATATCCTTGAAGTTATTTAAAAGAAGATGAAATATGACAGGCGCTTGGGTTGGCAAAAGCGGCGCGGTGATTGCATTCCGGGCTGCCAGCGTGGGCCTGCGGCCCCCCCGCCCCACGCCGTCAGCACATTTGAAAGTGTTCGGCTCGCTGCTGTCCTCGGCACTTCTCCCTCGACCTGCAGAGCGAACCTGGCGGGTGGACAGGCAGAGCAGGGCCAGCCTCTCTCTGAGGCACGTCTCCATCCCCCAGGCTCAGTGCCCGGAGCTGAGACCAGGACTACTCACCCCACTGATCAGCATCCAGCCATAGGCCTGCGGCCCAGTCTGGCCTATCAGAGCACAACACCTGGCCGGAGAGCCTGCTTCAGGGATAGTCCTGTGACTCGCTCTGGACCAATGAGAGCCTTCCCTGGGGCTTTGGAAGGAACCCTGAGAAAGAAGTCCCCTCCCTCCACGGAGGCACCTGTGGGAGGGGGAGCCTGCAGGGGGAAGAATCACCATAACAACAGCTAAGGGCAGAGGTGAAAATGAAACTCTGAAGCTGTCGTTTGACAACTGGATGAAGCCTCTCCTGAAGCTATTCTTGGGATTTTTTAGTTAAACGGAGCCAATAAATTTCTTTGGAGTAAGCCATAGTGACCGGGGTGTCTGACACAATCAAAGATGCCAACTAGCCCTGGCAGGTGTGGTTCAGTTGATTGGAGCGCCATACTGCACATCCCAAGGTCACCGGTTTGAGTCCCGGTCAGGGCACACAACTTACCCTTACTGCTGCTGCTGTCATTGCGCTGGTAGAAGAGCTTCAACCAGGACACAGTTTCCTGACACACAGTCTGTGCCTTTCCAGCCACACCGGTGCCAGACACATGCCACACCTGATCCACAGAGTGATTCTAATTGTTGGGCACATTGATGATTTTTAAAGTTGTGACGTTACGGCAGGTGAGCGCTGCTTTCTGTTTATGGAGAGAGCAGCGGCACAGTCTGAGACGTGGCTTCAGGTGACATCTAGCCTCAGCCTGGCCCCCAGAAGGTCCCAGAGTGTGAGCGACCCCACAGGGCTGCGTCACCTCGAGGCAAGGTGACCAGGCTCCTGTACCCACGTACCCGTCACTGCCAACAGCACCCTAGACTAGGGGCGTGGTGCATTTCCTCGGAGGGAAGCTTGAGGCTGGGCCGACGGCCCCGGTGGCTACCTAGGACACGCCCCACCTGTGGGTGAGCCGTGGCTGACTCTGGGCTTTCTCCCTGTGGGGACTGGGGAGAACAAGCTGCTCCTCCCAGGCCGTGGCCTGCACTGAAGTTTCCCTCGCAATCCCATTGGCACACGTCACCTCATCCCCAGTACCTCCCTGTGGCTCAGGCAGGACAAAAACGCATCCCCTTGGGCCCGTCAGCAGGAGGAGGAGATGTTTGCTCCCCTGAAGGGGGAGGCCGCCTCTGGAAGCAGAGGGGAGTGATCAGGGACTGTCCTGAGGATTGTCTGAGAATTAGGGTTAAAGGGAAAATTTTAGGAGAATTAGACATTTATGGTAGCCTTTAAAAGAATGAGAATTAACCGTCCGTCCATTAAGAGAGAGCATGTGGCCCTACACACAAAGGTCTCTGCCAAAGTCCGTGTCACTGAAAGCACAGTTAACCGTGTGTTAAATGCGTGGGAAATTGGCGACGAGCCTTCATGTGGCGATTTGATCTACTTCTCCAGCCTGTTATTACACGTGTATTTTTCATAAACTTGTAATCAGGCAACTCCGTACCCACCACTCTCGCTCTGCCGTATTTTGCTCAGTGTATTATCTGTGTTGAGTCTCTGGAAACATTGTCAACGGTGCAGTAAGAACCCATTGAGGGTTATTGTTAGCAGACTGTTCCCCTAATGGCTCGCATTTAGCCTGATTCAGGATTTTAAATTATGAATTATGCTATAAAGGGATACAGCCTTTTCCACATTTAGAATGACTCCCCTTGGCTAGTCTTCCAGAAGTAGAATGATTGTAATGTAAACCTATAAAAGCGCACGGAAAACTGTTTTCACAGTGGACAGACTGGTTGTAAAATCAGAAACGCTGAGTCAGTGGTGTCCTTCTCGGCTCGATGACAGCGGGCAGCTTAGGCAGCCTCTCCGGGCCCCAGGCCCCCGTGGGGAAAGTGTGGACGCCAACAGGCCGAGCGAGAGTTCTGACCCCAGCTCCTGAGAGCGACCTTCGGGGAGAGGCGCAGAGGCTCGAGCCCTGGGGCTCCCGCCTGCCGCCGGGCCAGAGGAAGGGTTCGCCGCCTAGAGATGGGCTGTGATGAATTTTCCCCTCCCCTTCCAAGTCGTCGGAAGGTTTATGGCTGGATTAATAGTGTCATGAATTGAGTTAAACAGGGCTTTCCTTCCCCCGGGACTTCAAATAGCGGAAATCAGATGAACCTGTAATTCTCTCCGACCCGTAGCAACTTGATTAAAACCTGAGTTAGTGGGAAAAGCAGAGCAGGGATGAGCCGAGGGGGCCGGGGGCTGAGGCTGGGCGGGACCTTCCGGGCTCCAGAGCAGAACACCTGCGGCGGCGTGGGCGTCCGGTGTCTGTACCTGCCCGGTAAACGACTTTTTTAAATTAGAACATTCGGATAAAGCTAAAGGCTAAAGTCGCCTTTGTCGTGCTCCCTAACCCAAATCCCACTATTCACGGAAGTCGCAAAGGGCTTGGGGCGCAGAGCAAGCAACTTTATCCACGATGTTCCGAGGCTGTTAAGATACTACTTGGATGTGTGGCTCTGAGCCTGTTCTACCCTTTCCCAGACAGAATACGAGCAGAGATAGATGGTGGATGGGTGAATGGGTGGGTGGCTGGAGGGACCACCGCAGGTACTTTCCCTCAGAAAATGTGTAGCGTTACTTTGTTTCAATTTCTTGGCATAACTGTGATCCTACTCTACATAATATTTAGCCACACGCCGTGATCCCTATTAGCATGCGGAGAACAAGGTCAGTCCTTGTAACAGCTTGGTAGCGTTCCACCGCCTGAAAACACCACGTTTTAGTCAGCTGTTTCCCTCTTCTCAGACACAGGGGCTGTCGGCTGCCACAGCCCACAGAGCATCCTGGGGCCTGGGGCCACCTGCACACGGTGCCTCCTGTGCAGGGAGTAGGGACAGTGAGGTCGCTGGGTTCCCCAACCCTGGGAGCGGGGGGCGCTAAGGAGCAAATCGAACAGCCAGCGGTGCCAAACGCATGCTCAAAACCTTCCTTCCAGCCAGCCCCCTGCCTGTGAGCAGGGAGCGGAGAGGACTGCGCTCTGCAGATGGGGTCCAGGGAGGCAAGGGGTCCTGCCTGAGTTTGTAGAGCCAGAATGTGGCATAGCCAGAGGAGGTCAGGGGTGGAATTAGGAGGCACCCGACGTGCCAGCTGGGCAGGGGCGGGGGGAAATGGGTCCCTCCTGCCCCGAGGGGTCCTGGCCTCAGCAGCCCCTGAGCTGTCTGAATACGCTGACGACCCGACAGAAGGGATTTGGACAAGCCCGCACTAATTGCTGTCATCGAAGTGAATGATTCATACCCCTCTGCCCGTGCATAATTAGCTAATAAATTACAAACGAGCGCTCGTTTCTCAGGAGGCCACAGGAGGGAGAGGCGCTGTTCACCTGCACACCCTCGATTTCCTCCGGGACAATCGCTAAATCACAACACCCTTTGGAACCTCAAGCAACTTTTTTCCCTCTGTCATTACCAGGCTCCCCTTGGCTTCGACACTTCGACTCCCGAAATCGCCACGCCGAGCACCGAGCGCTGCCCCAGATTCCTCTTCGTCAGGGAAGAGCCCTGTCTGTCGTGGCGCACGCCCAGTGTGCGACGTGGCCCTCGGCGGCCCTTCTGTAAGACACAGACGAGAGAGTGCCGGGTGCTCTCACAGCAGCCCTGCTCCCGGCCTGAGAAGGGAGCCCACAGGGGCGCCAGCACTTCGCATCCCAAACACACACAGTCCTTCAACCTCAGAGCCTGGGAATGGCCTGTCTGGACCCGAGGAGTGTCTTCCTCCAGAATGCCCCCACGGGCAGTGCCCTCGGCGGTCCCCCAGCTCTGTCTCTTGCTGTAAACAGTGTTCAGACAGGACAGACCCAGGGACACCCCTTCTCCCACCCTCTGACCCCCCTCCGACTGTAACAGGGTACAGCGGGGGGGGGCCCAATCAGGGATTTGGAAGGGGGTCCAGAACTCAGGGTGTCCAGGAAATACTAGAAAGATATACAGGATGTCCTCACCCCTCACCCCCCCACAGGTGTGAACTGGGGGAAGGGACACATGGAGCAGGACCATGCAGGGCTGTTCTGCAGAGCAATGGCTTTGCAGCTCACCCCTGGCATGGTCATTTAACACATCTACAACCTTTAACTGGTTGCTCAGGTATGTTAAATGGCTGCAGCCCTGTTTTGAGCCAGGGAGGAGGGAGTGACTTCCACCCAAGATGTAACTGGGGGGCAGCTCCCCCTGGTTACAGCACCTGTGTGAGAGCTTGGAGAAGATCGGCTCCACGCCATGGGGCCACGCCTGCCCAGCCTCCCGATGGCAGCCCAGTAAAGCTGGAAGAATACGGGAGTGCTGGCAGGTGTAGCCGACTGTAGGAGGAGTCGGAAATGGGGGTGCAGAGGAAGGTTGGCGCGGGGATTTAAACCCAGACGCGGCAGCCATGTGAGGGGAGAACCACT
>PVKM010033098.1:0-16120 GCA_004027735.1 Carollia perspicillata
TTAGGGATAGGTTTAGGTTTAGGGTTAGTCTTAGGTCTAGGGCTAGGTTTAGGATTAGGGTTAGAGTTAGATGTATGGCTAGTGCTAGTGTCAGGTTTATGATTAGGACAAGCATTAGGTTAAGGGCTATCTTTAGGTTTAGGATTAGAACTAGGTTTAGCATTAGGTTAGCGTTACATTTAGGCTTAGACTTAGGCTTACCGTTAGGTCTAGGGTCAAGTTTAGGTGTAGTATTATGGTTATGTTTAGTTCAAGGGTTAGGGTTAGGGTTAGGGTTCAGTGTAGGGTTAGGTTTATGGTTAGGATCATGGTGAGGGTTTGGGTTATCTTTAGTGTTAGGTGTTGGTTTAGGTTTATGGCTACGTGTAAGATTATTGTTAGGGCTCTGGTTAGGGCGCGAGTTAGGTTTGTGTGTAGGCCAAGGCTAGGACAACGGCTAGGTTTAGATATACTCTTAGGGCTTAAAGTATGGCTATATGTATGACTAAGGTTAGATTTAGGGCTAGGTTTAGGGCTAGATTTAGAGGTAGCATTAAGTTTAGAACTAGAAATAGGGCTATAGCTAGTGTTAGGGTTACTTTTAGGGGTAGGGTTGTATTTAGCTTTAGGGTTAGGGTTAGGGCTATGGCTATGTGTAGGACAGGGTTAGGATTAGGTTTCATATTAGGGCTCTGGTTAGATTAGAGTTAGGCTAACTGTGAGGATTAGCTTTAGGTTTATGGCTAGGGCTAGGTTTAGAATTAGGTTTAGGGTTAGGGTTTGAGCTAGGGTTTGGTTTAGCTTTAGGCTAGAAATAGGCTTAGAATTAGGTTGAGGGTTAGTGCTAAAATTAGGGTTATGGTGAGGGATAGGGTTATGGTTAGGTTTACTGTAAGTGTTAGAGTTAGGGTTTAGTATAGAAATAGAGCTAGGTCTAGGGTTAAGGCTATGGCTAGGGCTAGGGCTATGGCTAGTTTTAGGTTTGTGGCTAGGGTTACAGCTAGAGTAAGAGTTAGGGTTAGGAATAGGGCTAGGGCCATGGCTAGGTTTAAGTTAGACCTAGGGATGGGTTAGGATTAGTATTAGGTTTATCGTTAGGTTTAGGGCCATGGCTAGGGCTACCTCTATTGTTAGGGTAGGATTTAGCCTCAGGGGTGGTTAGGATTAGAGCTAGTGTTAGTGTTAGGCTTAGTGTTAATGTTAGAGTTAATGTTATTGATTGTTAGTGTTAGTGTTTGGTTTATGGTTAGGTTTAGGTTCAGGTTTAGCGCTAGGGTATGGAGAGAGCTTTTTCTAGTGCTAGTTTGAGGGGTCGGTTAGTGTTAGGGCGAGGGTTACCATTAGAATTAGCATTAGTGTGAGCGTTAGGGTTAAGGCTAGTTTGAGAACTAGGTTTAGGTTTATGGTAGGGTTTATGGTTGGGCTAGGGTTAGAGTTAAGGTTTCCAATACAGATATTGATACGGTTAAGGTTAGAGTTATGGTACAGCTTGGGCTTACTCTCCCACAATGGCTAAGGTCAGCCTTAGGTTTTGGGTTATGTTTACATTTAGGGCTGGAATTATGCCTAGCGCTAGTGTTATTTTTAGGGTTAGATTTAGAGGTTGCACTAGGTTTAGGATTATGCTTAGGCTAGAAATAAGGCTAGGGTAACGGCTAAGGATTAGTCTAGGGTCAGGGCTATGTCCAGGGCTATGGTTAGGGCTTGGTCTATGACTAAGGCTAGAATTAGGAGTAGGGCTAGGACTACCGCTAGGATAATGGCTAGGTTTAGGCCTACACTTGGGCTAGGGTTAGGGTTAGGTCTATGGATAGTGCTAGGTTTGGGTTAGTTTGAGTGTTAGATTTAGTGTTAGGGTTGGATTTAGCATAGCCCTAGGACTAGGGCTATGTCTAGGCGTAGGGCTAGTGGGATGGCTATTGTTAGGGTTAGGATTACCATTAGGTCTAGTTTTAGGCTTAGGATTAGGGTTACAGCTGGGGATAGGGATAGGAATATGATTATGGCTAGGGCTAAGGCTAGGGTAGGGTTAGGGTAGGTTTAGGGCTCTGGATAAGGCTGAGTTTGAGGTTCGTTTGATTGTTAGGTTTAGGATTATGGTTAGATTAGGGTTAGGGTTAGGGGTGAAATTAGGGCTAGTGTTAGGGTTAGCATTAGGGTTAGGGCTAGGGGTGAAGTTAGGGCTAGTGTTAGGGTTAGCATTAGGGTTAGGGCTAGGGCTAGGGCTAGTTTTAGGTTTGCGGCTAGGGTTACAGCTAGCGTAAGAGTTAGGGTTAGGAATAGGGCTAGGGCCATGGCTAGGTTTAGGTTAGACCTAGGGATGGGTTAGGATTAGTATTAGGTTTATCGTTCGGTTTAGGGTCATGGCTAGGGCTACCTCTATTGTTAGGGTAGGATTTAGCCTTAGGGGTATGGTTAGGATTAGAGCTAGTGTTAGGGTTAGTGTTAATGTTAGAGTTAATGTTATTGTTTGTTACTGTTAGCGTTTGGTTTATGGTTAGGTTTAGGTTCAGGGTTAGCGCTAGGGTTATGGAGAGAGCTTGTTCTAGGGCTAATTTGAGGGGTGGGTTAGTGTTAGGGCGAGGGTTACCATTAGAATTAGCATTAGTGTGAGCGTTAGGGTTAAGGCTAGTTTCAGAACTAGGTTTAGGAATATGGTAGAGTTTCTGTTATGGCTAGAGTTAGAGTTAAGGTTTCCAATACAGATATTGATATGGTTAAGGTTAGAGTTATGGTAGGGCTTGGGCTAGCTCTCCCACAATGGCTAGTGTCAGCCTTAGGTTTTGGGTTATGTTTACATTTAGGGGTAGGGTTAGGGCTGAGATTATCCCTAGCGCTAGAGTTATTGTTAGGGTTAGGTTTAGAGGTTGGGCTAGTTTTAGGGTTACGTTTTGGGCTAGAAATTGGGCTAGGGTTAGGGCTAAGGCTAGGTCTAGGGTTAGGCCTTGGTCCAGGGCTATGGTTAGGGTTGTGGCTATGACTAAGGCCAGAATTAGTGGTAGGGCTTGGACTACGGCTAGGCATATGGCTAGGGTTAGGTTTACACTAGGGCTAGGGTTAGACTTAGGCCTATGGATAGTGCTATGTTCAGGATTAGTTTGAGTGTCAGGTTTAGCTTTAGGGTTAGATTTTGCATTAGGGTAAAGGGTGGGGTTAGGGCTAGGATTAGGGTTACTTTTAGCATTATGGTTAGGCTTAGGGCTAGGATTATGTCTAGGGTTAGGGTAGTGGTAGGGATAGGGTTAGGGTTAGAATTACCGTTAGGTCTAGTATTAGGCTTAGGATTAGGGTTATGGATGGGGATAGGTTTAGGGATATGGTTGTGGCTAGGCCTAAGGCTAAGTCTTGGCCTAGGGCTAAGGTTAGTTTTGGGGCTCTGAATAGGGTTACATTTGAGGTTAGTCTGAATGTTATGTTTAGGATTAGGGTTAGATTAGGGTTAGGGTTATGGGTGAGGTTAAGGCTAGGGTTAGGTTTAGGGTAAGGGTTAGGGTTAGGGCTAGTGCTAGAGCTATGGCTTGTGTTAGGTTTAGTGGGAGGGCTACAGTTAGGGTTAGGGTTGATTTTAGGTCTATGTTAGGGTTAGGATTAGGGTTAAGGCTCGAAGTAGGTCTATGTATAGGGGTAAGATTATTGTTAAGGCTAGGGTGAAGGCTAGGGTTAGGTTTAGGGTTAGGGCTAGGGCTCAGGCTAGGTCTAAGGGTAGGTTTCGGTAAGATATTTGGTTCAGGCTAGTGTTAGGACTACTGCTAGAGTGAATGTTAGGCATAGGTATATGGTTAGGTGTAGGGTTAGGGTTAATGTTAGGGCTATGGCTACGGCTATGGGTAAAGTTAGTTTTAGGTTTCAGATTAGGGCAGGGGTCAGGGCTAGAGTTAGGATTAGAGCTATGGTCAATGTTTGTGTTAGGGTTATGTTTAGGGTTAGGACTCGGGCTAGAGTTAGCGTTAGTGTTAGAGTTTTGTTCAGGTAAGGTCTAGGCTTATTCTTAGTGTTAGGGTTAAGGTTATGGTTATGGTTAGGGCTACTCTTAGTGATAGGGCTAAAGCGATGGGTAGTGTTATGGATATGGTAGTGTTAGGATTATAATTAGCATTATTTCAAGGTTAATTTTTGGGCTAATATAATGGATAGGTCTAAGGATAGAGCTAGGATGAGCATAGGGCTTGTACTAGGGTTAGGGTTACATTTAGGGTTGGGGCTTGAGCTAGAATTAGTGTGAGATTTACAGTTAAGGTGAGGGTTAGAATATGGCCAAGGCTAGGCCTAGGGTTGGGGTTAGGCTTAGGGTTAGGGTTAAGGATAAGGTTAAGCTTGGTTAGTGATATGGCTAGGGCAACAGCTAATGTGAGGGCTAGGGTAGTGTTAGGGTTAGTGTTAATGTTCAAGTTAGGGTGAATTCAAGGTTTAGAGTTCGAGCTAATGTTATGGATAGTCCTAAGAATAGAGCTTGGGTGAGTGTAGGACTTGTACTAGGGTTAGGGTTAGTTGTAGAGTTAGGGCTAGGGCTAGGGCTCTATCTATGGTTAGGCTTTGGTCCATGTATAGGTTTAGGGTTCAGGTTATGTTTAGGACTAGTGTTAGGGTTAAGGTTAGGGTTAGGGCTAAGAATAGGTTTAGGGATAGCATTAATGTTGTATTTAGGGGTACGGCTTTGGTTAGGATAATGTCTAGGGATAAGGTTAGGGCATAGGGTTACTTTTAGGTTAGTGTTAGGGCTAGGGTTCACGCTAGGGTTAGTACTAAGCCTAGGATTGGTGTTATGGTTATGGTTAGGTTCAGGGTTAGGGATAGAGATAGGGCTACGTTTAGTGATAGGTTAGGTTCCAATCAGGGCTAGAAATATGGTTAGCTTTAGGTATAGTGTTAGGACTAGTACTAGGGCTTGCGTTAAGGTTAGGGCTTGGGCTAGAGTTAGGTTTGGGATTACAAATAGGTTTGCGGTGAGGGTTAATGTAGGATCGTCCTGGGGTTTGGTTTAGGGTTTATGTTAGGTTTAGGATTAGGGTTAAGATTAATGTTATGGTTAGTGTTAATGTTATGATTTGAGCTAAAATGAGGGACAGTGTTAGCTTTAGGTCGAGGGATAGTGCTAGGTTTGTTTATAGGGCAAGGGTGAGGGTTAGCTTTAGGTTTAGGGCTAGGGCTAGGGTTAGGGTTAGTGTTAGTGTTAGGGCTAGAGTTAGGGTTCGGGTTAGGTTTTGGGCTAAGGATAGTGTTAGGGTTAGGTCTAGGGACATGTTTAGTTTGAGGTGTAGGGAAAGTGTTAGGGTTAAGTTTAGGTTCAGGGTTTGTGTTAAGGCTATTGTTAGGGCTAGGGCTGTGGCTATGGCTAGGCAAGGTTTAGGGTTTGGGTTAGGGTTAGGGCTAGTGTTAGGGTTAAGTTTAGGGTTAGGGGTAAGAATTGGCTTAATGTTAGCTTTAGTTTTAATAGTGAGGGGTATGGCTTTGGTTAGGATTATATCTAGAGATACGGTTAGAATAAGGTTACTTTTAGGTTAGTGTTAAAGCTAAGGTACAAGTTAGGGTTAGTGCCAAGACTAGGATTGGGGTTATGGTTAGGGTGAGGTTTAGGGTTCCAGTTAGGTGTAGGGCTATGTTTAGTGGTAGGTTTGGTCCCAATTAGGGCTAGAAATATAGTTAGGTTTAGGTGTAGTGTTAGGGCTAGGAGTAGGGGTTGGTTTAAGGTTAGGGCTGGGGATAGGGTTAGGTTTGGGATTACGAATAGGTTTACAGTTATGGTTAATATAATATCGGCCTTGGGTTAGGTTACAGTTTAGGTAGGTTTAGGATTAGGGTTAGGATTAATGTTATGGTTAGTGTTAATGATATGTTTGAGCTAAAATGAGGAACAATGTTAGGTTTAGAGTGAGGAATACTGTTAGGTTTGTTTATAGGGCAAGGGTGAGGGTTAGCTTTAGGTTTAGGGCTAGGGCTAGTGGTAGGGTTAGTGTTAGTGTTAGGGCTAGTGTTAAGTTTAGGTTTATGTTTCGGGCTACAGATAATGTTACGGTTAGGTCTAGAGACAGGGTTTGGTTTAGGTGCACAGGAAGTGTTATGGTTAAGTGTTCGTGTTAAGGCTATTATTAAGGTTAGGTTTAGGAGCATGGCTAGGGTTAGGATTAGAGCTAGGGTGAGCAGTGGTGTTAGGGATAGGTTTAGTGTATGTAAGAGGAGTTAGGCTAGGCTTTGGGCTAGGGTTATACCTAGAGTTATGGTAGGTCTAGAGTTAGGGTTAGTTTTAGGATTAGGGCAAGTGCGAGGGGTACTGCTAGGGCCAAATTTAGTTATAAGTTTAAATTTACGGTTAGGGCTGGGGTTAGGGCTAGGTTTAATGTGAGTTTTAGGGTTAGTTTTAAAGTTTGGGCTAGTTCTAGGCTAGGGGTAGGTTGAATGCTAACTCTAGTGTTAGGGCTATTGTTAGTGTTAGTACCAGTATTAGGCTAAGTTTAGAAATAGGTTTAGGGCTAGGGCTAGGGTTATGATTAGGCTAGTGTTATGGCTAGGACTAGGGTTAGGGCTTGGGTTTCACTTACAGCTAGGTTTAGTGTTTTTAGGGTTAGGGTTAGGTTTATAGTTAAGTTTAGGCTTAGGGTTTGGGCTAGGTCTAGAGCTTGGTTTAGGTTTAGGGGTCAGGATAAGGTTAGGGTTAGGGTTACGTTTAGGGTTTCTGTTAAATCTAGGGATAGTTTTAGGGTTAGGGTTAATGGTAGGCCAAGCCTAGGTTAAGGGCTATCTTTAGGTTTAGGATTAGGGCTAGGATTAGCGTTAGGTTAGCATTATGTTTTTGACTAGGCTTAGGCTTAGTGTTAGGTCTGGGGTCAAGCTTAGGGTTAGTATTATGATTATGTTTAGTTCAAAGATTAGGGTTAGAGTTAAAGTTCGGTTTTGGGTTAGGGTTAGGGTTTGGGTAGGCATTAGTGTTAGGGTTTGGGTTAGGGTTATGGCTAGGGGTTGGATTATTATTAGGGCTACAGTTAGGGATCGAGTTATGTTTGTGTGTAGGCCTAGTGCCAGGGTAATTGCTAGATTTAGAGATACCCTTAGGGCTACAGGTATGGCTATAGGTACGACTAAGTTTAGCTTTAGGCCTGGTTGAGGGCTAGATTTAGAGTTACAGTTAAGGTTAGAGCTAGGACTAGGGCTACGGCTAGGGTTAGGTTTACTTTTATGGATAGGGATGGATTTACGTTTAGGGTTATGGTTAGGGCTATGGCTATCGCTAGTTCTAGGATTAGTTGTATGTTTCAGATTAGGGAGTTAGTTAGGGCTAGGGTTATGGAGAGAGCTTGTTCTAGAGCTAGTGTGAGGGGTGGGTCAGTGTTTGGAGGAGGATTAGCATTAGGGTTAGGGTTAGTATGAGTGTGAGGTTTAGGGCTAGATCTAGAACTAGTTTTAGGGTTATGGTAGGGTTTCTGGTAGGTCTACTCTTAGACTTAGGATTAGGGTTACAGATGGGCGTAGGTTAGGGATATGGTTATGGCTAGGGGTAAGTCTAAGTCTAGGCCTAGGGTTAGGTTTAGGTTTAGAGATCTGCATAGGGCTATGTTTGAGTTTAGTTTGAGTGGTAGGTTTAGAATTTGGGGTAGATTACGGTTAGGGATAGGGGCGAGGTTAACTCTAGGGTTAGTTTAGGGTTATTGTTAGGGTTAGGTCTAGGGCTAGGGCTCTGGTTGAGTTAGGGTTAGTGGAAGGATACGGTTAACGTTAGGCTTAATTTTAGGTGTACGTTAGGGTTAGGATTAGGGTTAAGGCTGGGGATAGGTTTATGAATATGGCTAAGATTATTGTTAGCCCTAGGGTGAAGGCTTGGGTCACGTTTAGGGTTAGGGCTAGGGCTATGGCTATGGCTGTGGCTAGGTTTAGGTACATTTTTGCATTAAGATCAGTGATAGGGCTACTGCCATGGTGAGGGTTAGGGTTAGGCATAGTGATAGGGTTAGGTGGAACGTTAGGGTTACGCTTTGGGCTATGACTATGGCTATGGGTAAAGTTAGGTTTAGGTTTCGGATTTGGGCAGGGGTCAAGGGTACTGTTAGGGTTAGAGCTAAAGGTTATGGTTAGGGTAAGGGTTACTGGTAGCCTTAGTGATAGGACTAGAGCGATGGCTAGTGTGAGGAATAAGGTAGTCTTAGAGTTTCAGTTAGGATTCTTTCAATGTTTAGGGTTTTGGCTAATATTATGGATAGGTCTAAGTATAGAGGTCGGGCGAGCACAGGGCTTGTACTATGGTTAAGGTTATGTTTAGGGTTAGGGCTAGGCCTAGGGTTAGTCTTAGGCTTAAGGTTTGGGTTTGGGTTAGGGTTAGGGTTAGGGTTAAGGCTTGGTTTAGTGTTAGGGCTTGGGCTACAGCTAGTGTGAGGGCTAGGGTATTTTTTTGGGTTAGTGTTAGGGTTCAAGTTAGTGTTAATTCAAGGTTTAGGGTTCGGGGTAATGTTATAGATAGGCCTAAGGATAGAGCTAGGGTGAGCGTAGGGCTCCTACTAGGGTTATGGTTAGTTGTAGGATTAGGATTATGGCTATGGCTATGGCTAGGCTGGGGTCCATGGATAGGTTTAGGTTTCAGGTTAGGATTAGAACTAGTGTTAGGGTTAAGGGTAGAATTAGGGCTAAGGATAGGTTTAGGGGTAGCATTAGTGTTATACTTAGGGGCACGGCTTTGGTTAGGAATATGTCTATGGGTAAGTTGAGGGTTAGAGTTACTTTTAGATTAGTGTTAGGTCTACGTTTCAGATTAAAGTTATTGCTAGGACTAGGATTGGGGTTATGGTTAGGTTTAAGGTTAGAGTTAGGGTTAGGGTTAGATCTAGGGCTACGTTTAGTTATAGGTTAGGTTCCCATTAGGGCTAGAAATATGATTAGGTTTAGGTCTAGTGCTAGGGCTAGGACTAGGGCTTGGGTTAGGTTTGGGATTACTAATAGGTTTATGGTTAGGGTTAATATAGGATCGGCCTGGGGTTAGGTTTTAGGTTTAGGTTAGTTTTAGGATGAGGGTTAGGATTATGTTATGGTTAGTGTTAATGTTATGGTTTGAACTAAAATGAGGGACAGTGTTAGGTTTAGGGTGAGGAATAGTGTTAGGTTTGTTTATAGGGCAAGGGTGAGGTTTAGCTTTAGGTTTAGGGTTAGGGCTAGGATTAGGGTTAGTGTTAGGGCTAATGTTTGGGTTATGGTTAGATTTCGGGCTACGGATAATGTTACGGTTAGGTGTAGGGACAGGGTTAGATTTAGGTGTAGGGAAAGTGTTAGGGTTAAGTTTAGGTTCAGGGTTAGTGTTGAGGCTATTGTTAGGGTGAGGTTTAGTGTTAGGTTTAGGGGTATGACTTGGGTTAGAATTAGAGCTAGTGTGAGTAGTAGCGTTAGGGATATGGTTAGAGTATGGAATAAGAATAATGCTAGGCCTTGGGCTAGGTTTATGCCTAGAGTTAGGGTAGATGTAGGGTTAGGGTTAATTTTAGGATTAGGGCTAGAGCGAGGGGTACTGCTAGGGCAAAGTTTAGAGATAAGTTTAAATTTATGGTTAGGACTTGGGTTAGGGCTAGGTTTAATGTAAGTTTTTTGGTTAGTTTTAGAGCTTGGGTTAGATCTAGGGCTAGGGGTAGGTTTAATGCTAAAGCTATTGTTAGGGTTAGTGTTAGTGTTAGTGCCAGTGTTAGGCTCAGTTTAGAGATAAGTTTAGGGCTAGGGCTAGGACTAAGTTTATGGTTCAGGTTAGTGTTAGTGCTAGGACTAAGGCTAGGCCTGGGGTTTCAGTTAGAGCTCGGTTTACTCTTTTTAGGGTTAAGGTTAGTGGTAGGGCTAGGTATATTGTTAGGTTTAGAGTTAAGTTTAGGGTTATGGGTAGGGGTAGGAATAGGTTTAGGGTTAGGTTTAGGATTAGGTGGAGGGCTAGAGCTAATGTTATTGTTAGGTTAGGGCTAGGGTTACAGTTAGGGTTAGTGCTAGGGGTAGGCCTAGGATTATGTTAAGGGCTATCTTTATGTTTACGATTAGGGCTAGGTTTAGCGTTAGGTTAGTGTTATGTTTAGGAGTAGTCTAAGGCTTAAAGGTAGTCTCGGGTCAAGTTTAGAGTTAGTATTATGGTTATGTTTAGTTCAAGGATTAGGGTTAGGGCTGTGGTTTGATATAGGGTTTGGTTTAGGGTTAGGATTAGGGTTAGGGTTTGGGTTAGCATTAGTGTTAGGTTTTTGGCTATGGGTAGGATTATTGTTAGGGCTAAGGTTAGGGCCCAAGTTACGTTTGTGTGTATCCCAAGGACTATGGCAACAGCTAGGTTTCGAGATAATGTTAGTTTTAAAGGTATGGCTATAGGTACGACTAAGGTTATTTTCAGGGCTAGGTTTAGGGCTAGGTTTTGAGTTAGGGTTAAGGTTAGGGCTAGGACTAGAGCTACGGCTAGGGTTAGGTTTACTCTTAGGGGTAGGGATGGATTTAGCTTTAGAGTTAGTGTTAGGGCTAGGGCTAGGGCTAGGACTAGGTTTTGGATTAGGTTTCATATTAGGGCTCTGGGTTGGTTTAGGGTTGGGGTAAGTGTGAGGGTTACCTTTAGGATTACGGCTAGGGCTCCGATTAGAATTAGGGTGAGGGAGAGTGTTTTGGCTAGAGTTTGGTTTAGGTTTCAGCAAAAATAGTGTTAGAGTTAGGTTGAGTGTTAGTGCTAGGATTAGGGTTATGGCTAGGGTTAGGGTTATGGCTAGGTTTAGTGTCAGTGTTAGGGTGAGGGTTTGGTCTCGAAATAGAGGTAGGTCTAGTGTTAAGGCTAAGACTAGGGCTAGGGCTATCGCTAGTTTTAGGTTTAGGGCTAGGTTTACAGCTAGTGTAAGAGTTAGGGTTAGGAATAGGGCTAGGGCCATGAGCAGGTTTAGATTAGACCTAGAAATTGTTTAGGATTAGTGTTAGGTTTATGGTTGGGTTTAGGGCCATGGCTACGTATACTTCTAGTGTTATGTTGGGATTTAGGCTTAGGGGTATGGTTAGGATTAGAGCCAGTGTTAGTGTTATTGTTAATTTCAGTGTTAGTGTTAGTGTTTTTTAGTGTTAGTGTTTGGTTTATGGTTAGGTTAAGTTTAGTGTTAGGTCTAGGGTAAGGCCATGGTTATGCTAAGTATTAGGTTCAGGGTTAGCGCTACGGTTGTGGAGAGACCTTGTCCTACGGATAGTGTGAGGGTTGGGTTAGTGTTAGGGCGAGGGTTTGCATTAGGATGAGGTTTAATGTGAGAGTTAGGAATAGGGCTAGTTCCAGAACTAGGTTTAGGGTTATGGTAGGGTTTCTGGTAGGGCTAGGTTTAGTGTTAGGGTTTTTAATACGGATATTGATATGGTTAAGGAAAGAGGTATTTTAGGGTTTGGGCTAGCTCTCCCACAATGGCTAGGGTCAGTGATAGGTTTTGGGTTATTTTACCATTTAGGGTTAGGTTTAGGGCTGCAATTATACCTAGTGCTAGTGTTAATGTTAGGGTTAGGTTTAGAGGTTTGGCTTGCTTTAGGGTTACGTTTCGGCCTCGAAATAGGGCTAGGGATAGGGCTAAGGCTAGATCTAGGGTTAGGGGTAGGTCCAGGGGTATGGTTAGGCCTGGGGCTATGACTAAGGCTAGAATTATGGGTAGGGCTTGGACTATGGCTTGGCTTATGGCTAGGGTTAGGGTACACTAGGGCTAGGGTTAGGATTAGGTGTATGGATAATGCTATGTTTAGGGTTAGTTTGAGTGTTAGTTTTAGGGTTAGGGTTAGATTTAGCATTAGGGTTAGGGGTGGGGTTAGGGTTAGGATTAGTGTTAGTTTTAGCATTAGGGTTAGGCCTAGGTCTAGGACTATGTCTAGGGTTAGGGTTAATTACAGAGGTATAGTTAAGTTTAGGAGTACCATTAAGTCTGGGCTTAGGCTTTGAATTAGGGTTACGCATGGGCATAGGTGTAGGGATATGGTTATGGCTAGGGCTAAGGCTACATCTAGGCCTAGGGCTTGAGTAAGCTTTAGGGGTCTGGATAGGGCTTTGTTTGAGGTTAGTCTGAGTTTTAGTTTTAGCAATAGGGTTACATTACGAAAGTGTTAGTGGTGAGGTTAAGTCTAGGGTTTAGGTTAGGGGTAGCATTAGGTTTAGGGCTACGGCTATGACTGTGGCTAGTGTTTGGGTTAGTGGGAGGGCTATAGTTAGAGTTAGCCTTAGTTTTAGGTCTATGTTAGGTTTAGGATTTCGGTTAAGGCTTTGGATAGGTTTATGTATAGGGCTAAGATTTTTGTTAAGGCTAGGTGAAGGCTAGGGTTAAGTTTAGGGTTAGGGCTATGGCTACGGCTAGGGATATAGCTAGGTTTAGGTAAGATTTTGGGTTCAGGCAAGGGATAGGGCTACTGCTAGGGTGAGGATTAGGTTTAGGCATAGAGATAAGGTTAGGTGTAGGGTTAGGGTTAGTTACAGTTAGGGCTATTGCTACAGCTATGGGTAAAGTGAGGTTTAGGTTTCAGATTAGGGCTGGGGTTAGGGCTAGAGTTAGAATTAGAGCTATGGTTAGTGTCTGTGTTAGGTTTGGGTTTAGGGTTAGGACTAAGGCTAGAGTTAGGGTTAGTGTTAGAGTTATGATCAGGTCATGGTCTAGGCTTATGCTTAGGGTTAGGGTTAGGATTATGGTTATGGTTAGGGTAAGAATTAGTGCTAACCTTATTAATTGGGCTAGAGAGATGGCTACTGTGAGGGATAGGGTAGTGTTAGGGTTACTGTTAGCGTTATTTCAAGGTTTAGGGTTTAGTCTAATGTTATGGATAGGTCTAAGGATAGAGCTAGGGTCAGCATAGTGCTAGTGCTAGGGTTACGGTTAGATTTAGGGTTAGGGCTTGGGCTAGGATTAGGGTGAGGGTGAGGTTTAGGGTTAGGGTTAGGGTAAGGCCAGGTCTAGGCCTAGAGTTAGGTTTAGGCTTAGGGTTATTGTTAGGTTTAGGTTTAAGTCTTGGGTTAGTGTTAGGGCTCGGGCTACAGCTAGTTGAGGGCTAGGGTAGTGTTAGGGTTAGTGTTAGTGTTCAAGTTAGGGTTAATTCAAGGTTTAGGGTTCAGGCTAATGTTATGGATATGCCTAAGGGTAGAGCTAGGGTTATCGTAGGGCTTGTATATGGTTAGGGTTAGGTGTAGGGTTAGGGCTAGGGCTATGGCTATTGTTAGGTTTGGTCAATGGATACGTTTGGGGTTCAGGTTAGGGTTATGGGTAGTGTTATGTTTAAGGTTAGAGTTAGGACTAAGAATTGGCTTAGGGTTAGCATTAGAGTTATAGTTAGGGGTACGGCTTTGGTTAGGATTATGTCTAGGGATAAGTTTAGGGTTAGGGTTACTTTTAGGTTAGTTTCAGGGCTAGGGTTCAGTCTCGAGGTAGTGCTAGGACTAGGATTGGGCTCATCGTTATGGTTGGGTTCAAGGTTAGAAATACAGCTATGACTACATTTAGTGATAGGTTAGGTTCCAATTAGGGCTACAAATATGGTTAGATTTAGGTCTAGTGTTATGGCTAGGACTAGGGCTTGGGTTACACTTAGGGCTAGGACCAGAGTGAGGTTTGGGATTACAAATACATTTACATTTAGGGTTAACATAGGATCGGCCTGGAGTTAGGTTTAGGGTTTATGTTAGGATTAGGATGAGGGTTAGGATTAATGTTATGGTTAGTGTTAATGATATGTTTGAGTTAAAATGAGGAATAATTTTAGGTTTGGAGTGAGGAATACTGTTAGGTTTGTTTATAGGGCAAGGGTGAGTGTTAGCTTTAGTTTTAGGGCTAGGACTAGGGTTAGTGTTAGTGTTAGTGTTAGTGTTAGGGACAGTGTTAGGGTTTGGGTTAGTTTATGGTTTAGGGATAGTGTTAGGGTTTAATCTAGGGACAGGGTTAGGTTTAGGTGTAGAGAAGTGTCAGAGTTAAGTTTAGGTTCAGGTTTAGTGTTAAGGCTATTGTTAGGCTTAGGGTTACCATTAGGAGTAGGGCATCACTAGGGTTAGGGTTAGAGCTAGAGTGAGTAGTAGTGTAAGGGATTGGGTTAAAATATGGAATAGTAATAAGGCTAGGCCTCAGGCTAGGGTTATGCCTAGAGTTATAAAAGTTCCAGGATTACAGTTAGTTTTAGGATTAGGGCTAGTGGGAGAAGTACACCTAGGGCAAAGTTTAGAGATAAGTTTAAATTTATGGTTAGGGCTGGGGTTAGGGCTAGGTTTAAAGTAAGTTTTATGGTTAGGTTCAGACTTGGGTAGTTGTATATCTAGGGGTAGGTTTAATGCCAATGCTAGTGTTATGTTTAGGGTTAGTGTTAGTGCTAGTGTTAGGCTAAGTTTAGAGTTAGGTTTAGGGCTAAGGCTATGACTAGGCTTATGGTTAAGATTAGTGTTAGTGCTAGGACTAAGGCTAGGGCTGGGGTTTCACTTACAGCTAGGTTTATTGTTTTTAGGGTTAGGGTCAGGGTAAAGGGTAGAGCTAGGTTTAGGGTTTGCTTTAGAGTTAAGTTTAGGGTTAGGGGTAGGGATAGGTCTAGAGTTAATGTTAGGATTCGGTGTAGGGCTAGAGCTAGTGTTATGGTTAGGTTTAGGGCTAGGTTTAGGGTAGTGTTAGTGTTAGGGTTAGGCCTAGGTTTAGGTTAAGGCTTATCATTAGGTTTAGGATTAGGGCTACTTTTAGAGTTAGGTGCGAGTAATATATAGGATTAGGCTTAGGCTTATGGTTAGGTCTAGAGTCAAGTTTAGGTTTAGGATTATGGTTATGTTTAGTTCAAGGATTAAGGTTAGGTTTATTGTTCGGTGTAGGGTTAGGGTTAGAGTTAGTATTAGTATTAGGGTTTAGGTTTGGTTAGGGTTAGTGTTAGGGTTTGGATTAGGGTTATGGCTAGGGGTAGGATTATTGTTAGGGCTAAGGTTAGGGCTCGAGTTTGGTTTGTGTGCAGGCCTAGGGCTATGGCAACCTCTAGATTTAGAAATATTGTTAGGGCTAGAGGTAGGGGTATAAGTACGACTAAGTTTAGCTTTAGGGCTAGGTTTAGGACTAGATTTAGAGTTAGAGTTAAGTGTGGGGCTAGGACTAGGGCTTCGACTAGATCATGGTTACTTTTAGGGATAGGGATGGATTTAGTTTCAGGGTTAGGGTTAGGGCTATTTTTATGGCTAGGACTAGGATAGGATTACGTCAGATTATTGCCGGGTTAGGGTTAGGGTTAGGGTAAGGTTTTGTTTGTTTGTTTGTTTGTTTTAATTAAATTTGTTTTTATTTTAATTGTTTTTCAGTACAGTTTTCTGTCTTTTACTCCCATCCCATACCACCTCCCAGTGCTCCCCCCTCCCTCCCCTTTATACCCCCCTTAGTTTTGTCCATGTGTCCTTTATACTTGTTCCTATATTCCCCTCCCTTTTTCCCTGACATTCCCTCCCCTCTCCCCTCTGGATACTATCATCCCCTTTTCTATTTCAATGTCTTTGGCTATATTTTGCTTGCTTGTTTGTTTAGTTGCTTAGGTTCCTGTTAAAGGTGAGATCTTATGGTATTTGTCCTTTACTGCCTGGCTTACTTCACTTAGCATAATGCTTTCCAGTTCCATCCATGCCGTTGCATAGGGTAGGGGCTTCTTTTTTCTTTCTGCTACATAGAATTCCATTGTATATATGTACCATAGTGTTTTGACCCATTCATTTACTGATGGGCACCTAGGTTGCTTCCAACACTTGGCTATTGTAAATTGTGCTGCTATGAACATTGGGGTGCATAGGTTCTTTTGGAATGGTGTTTCAGGGTTCTTGGGATATAATCCCAGCAGGACAATTGCTGGGTCAAAAGGCAGTTCCATTTTTACTTTTCTGAGAAAATTCCATACTGTTTTCCATAGTGGTTGTACCAGTCTGCAATCCCACCAACAGTGAACTAGGGTCCTCTTTTCTCCACAGCCTCTCCAACACTTGTTTGTTGCTTTGTTTATGATGGCCATTCCTACCGGAGTCAAGTGGTATCTCATTGTGGTTTTAATTTGCATTTCTCTGATGGCTAGCGATATTGAGCATCTTTTCATGTGTCTCTGAATCCTCTGTATGTCCTCCTTGGAGAAATGCCTATTCAGGTCCTTTGCCCATTTTTTAATTGGGTTGCTTGTCTTCTTGGAGTGGAGTCGTGTAAGTTCTTTGTATATTTTG
>PVKM010033099.1:0-16121 GCA_004027735.1 Carollia perspicillata
TTGGTTCAGGCCTGCTGCCCTGCTATCGTGACACCTGCTTTTTCTTTACAAGGTAGTGGGAGGGGGCAGGTTTTTGATGCATGTGTATACATGATAGCTAAACAGTGTAGAGAATGTTTTTGCTAAAATCTTCAACTGGACTTTATGAAGGATCAAGCCAATTTTGGTTAGCTTTACAATTGCACGTTGGGTCCCAGTAGTCTATAGCCTGAAAGTGAAACTTAATCAGCTTATATGAAAGCCTTTGTGGTCCAACCTTTCCCTGTACATTTTAGTCTCTTCTGTACCTGTTCATCATATGTAGCCCCCATTCCAGCAATATCAAGCTACTTTCTCTTCCCAGGATGTACTGTACTGTTCTAGCCCTCATGCTTTCGCCCAGGTAATTCCCTCTCCTCTACCCTGTCTACCTGGCAAATTTTTATTATCCATCCATACTTAGCTGAGGCGTTTCCTTCTCTGAAGCCTTCCCTCTAGACAGCAGTGGGTGTGTTCTCCTTTGCCCTTGTGCATGTCTGCTGCAGCGTCGAGTACATTTTATTGTATTCATCAACACATCGGTCTACCTCAGCAGGCAGTGTAAGCACTTGCAGGATAAAAGCAAACCTACATACAGTCTTATTAAGTCCTGAAAAAAGAAATCCTATTCTTACTTTATAGCTCTAATGTCTCTCAGGTTTCTCTGCAATACAAAGCTTTTGGGAGTGTTCTTCCGTTGCTCCATTATCAGTCTTTGTTTCTTTGGGTCTTTATTACTGGCTGTTTGCTTATTGCTTAATCTTGGTCTCTTAAATTTTATTACCTTCCTTCAGATGTTCAATAGTTTTGGCTTTTTGTTTATACTCAAGGATGAGCCTTGTAAAAACTGATGGCAAGCTCTCTGTTTATGGGCAGAACTTAATGACTTTGCTTTGGGATGATTAGTTGGTCATCAACTATTATGCTGGGAGATCCCTCAGTGCCTGATATTAGAGATCTTCGTGAATGTCTTTGTAGGAGAACACCTTGATTTTGAGGTAGTGGTTGTCTGCTGCCAAGTATTTTAAGTGGTTTGGAGGTGGCAGTTGAGTTTTCTATACAGAATTTCAACCATTTTCCTGTTCTCAGGTATAAAACTTATTTCTGTCTCTGTATTGAGCCAGAAGTCAGAGTTGTTTTAGAAACAGTGTTTTGGTGTAAAGTAGAGAATGCATTGAAAGGGGGCAAGCTCGAGACAATGACATTAGTAAAGGTATTACGGTAGTCTAGGTGAGAAATGATTAATTAGCCCTGAACAATGGTGAAAGTAACACATGAAAGTAAATTAATAATACATAGTTTTTGGAAATTATAGCTATAAAGAAATATGTTCCTTTAATGGAGATTAATTTGCATGGCATTTTATTTTCCAGAGCAATGAATTGCATGAGAAACAGAAGTTTTACTTACGGCAGTCAGTCATCGATTTGCAAACAAAGCTGCAAGAGATGCAAATGGAGAGAGATGCCATGGCAGACATCAGGTTGAGATCTGCTACCAAGATTATTTCAGAGCTTTACTCTTCGTAGCATAAAACTACTTGTATGATTATGAGTTTTATTAATGTTAGTTTTTCTCTTTTATTTATTTCATAGGCGAAGGGAGAGTCAGTCCCAGGAAGATTTAAGAAATCAGCTCCAGAATACAGTTCATGAACTTGAAGCTGCCAGGTGCCTGAAGGAGAACATGCTGAAAGATAGCAATACGCAGATAGAGCAGCTGAGGAAGATGATGCTTGGTCATGAGGGAGTGCTTCAGGAAATCCGATCAATCCTAGTTGACTTTGAACAAACCTCAGGCAAGAAAATATATGAACACGACAGTGTGTCTACTATCCACTTCCGCAACATGGGCTCAGCTGTTAGTAAAACCCTAAGAGAATTAGACACAGAGATTTCATATCTGAAAGGGAGGATATTTCCAGTAAGTGGTGAGAACACTACTTCAATTTTATATTAAATTTTATTAAGACAATAGTATTAGGTATCTAATGTTTCTAAATTCTTAAAAATAAGTTCTCATTTTTTACTCTAAAATAACAGAAGTTGCTTCCACGATGTTCTCTCTTAATAAAAGGAATTAGCTTGATTGATTTGTACAGCTTTATGAGAATATAGCCAAAGAAAAAGATTTAATAAACTACAGTATTAGAATGTATCCAATTTGAGCATTACTTCTGTTTGCATCTTTCTAAAGCATTCCTTGAGTTGGAAAATCTCTAAATTTTATGAGCTTTAGATTAACTAGTTTCTAAATCAACAAGTTTCTAAATCTTTTTAATAACCAGGTTGAGAGTCAGCTCGAAGCACTGAAATCTGAATCACAGAACAAAATAGAACTACTTCTTCAACAGCATCAAGATAGGTGGGTGCCTGAGTGAGGTAGAAAACCACAGTGATGCCGTCCGGCAAGTCTCCAGTCCCTCCTCAGCAATTCCAACATCTAAAAAGCTCTGAAACAGAGAAGTTTCTTGTTTCATAGGTCTGTGGCAAACTCTTAAAGAAAAAAAAAATTCGTCTGGCACTTGTCAAACAGTAGGGGAGATTTTATTCAAAATTATTGGCTCAGGAGTTTGCATTAGAGCAGGGGTGTCAAACTCATTTTCACCGGGGCCCACATCAGCCTCACTGTTGCCTACAAAAGGCCAAATGTAATTTTAGGACTGTATAAACGTAACTACTCCTTAACGGTTAAGCAAAACTCGGCGCTGCTGCCAGGTAGAAACAAGGATCTGGGCCGGATACACAAGGTGGAGGCGTGTGGGCCTGCGTTTGCCACCAGTGCCTTAGAGAGCTCAGGCTCAACTCCTGGTACAAGGACAAGCCAGGATTCACAGCCAGATGCAGGGGGAAGGGGGTCATTGGATGAAAATTACCCAGAGGGTACATGAAGGGTGAGCGGATTCTCACTAGACTGACTTAGCAAGATTCTTACTAAGCCTAGACTTATTAAGGGGGTGGAGGAGTGGGAGGGGCCAGGCGCCAAGGTCAAGGCCTAGCCAAAAAGAGAACTCAGAGAGCCTGACTAAAGTTTGGCAGAGGGGAAAGCTTTTATCACTCATTTGTTGGCAAAACCTGACCTGGGCTGATGTGAAGCTTTTTATAGTCTTTATGATTTAGCGAATACTTTAAAACCTTTTGTTGCCTTATTAATACATTTGGCTTATAGGACACTTCCCTAGGTCTCCCTGAGGATGTCATATAATATATAGTACTTATAATTTATTAGCATTTGTAAATTTTTTTAAAACCATGAATTCCAAAACCTAGCTGGTCCCCAAAGGATTTGGGTAAAGGACTCTGCACCTAGCTTTGACACTTGTCATAAAAAAAGTAGCATATTCAAAGCCAAAACTAAATTTGAATATTGGAAATCATTAATTTTTAAAATAATACATAGGCTAAATCTTTGATCAAATAACAATCACCACATTTTTTTTATAGGATTGAGCAGTTAATAAGTGAACATGAGGTTGAAGTAACAGGACTCACCGAGAAAGCCAGCAGTGCTCGGAGCCAGGCCAACAGCGTCCAGAGTCAGCTGGAGATCATTCAGTGCGTGTGTCCTGGTGGTTCGCCATCAATAGTCCTTCATCTTCGTTTGTTTTTATTTTCTGTTTTAAAATCTTTTAAAAATTGCTTAATAATTGATTTCACAAGAGAGTAAAACTTTCCTAACATTCAAATGAATAGGAAGATTACTTAACATATAGATAATATTATATGACCATGTCAGAAGTATTATTGTAAGTACTTGGACCTTTTCAGATTGGACCTTTTAAATATTGTTCAACTGACAGGATAAAACAAACACATATACATTGTCTAAATATGTATGTAAATAAAATGTATATACGCATATAAATAATTTTAGAATCTGATTTTGTATGTTGAAACCTCTTTATGGATGTTTTCAAACATACATAAAAGTAAATAGTATAAGGAACTCCCACATACACATTGCATAGCTTTAACAGTTAACATTTTTGAACTTTTAAGAAGCAGCTTTGGAAAATAAAAGATGATTGGCCTAATAATGCCATATAAAACAACTAGTGGGAGTATCTAAAAGCTAGAGTACACTAGGAATCACACTTATTCTTAGTTTGCTGTTTGATTTTATTCCCCCTTTAAACCCTTCTTAGAGAACAAGCAAGAAACCAAAATTCAATGTATATGCGCCAACTCAGTGAACTGGAATCTACTGTTTCTCAGCTACGTTCTGAATTAAGGGAAGCCAAAAGGATGTATGAAGACAAGGTGAGTTTAGATTTTCCTGCTGTGCTTCCAGAGACTATTATACACAGAATCAATCATGTGGTTTTTATTAGTTTATTTGAAAATGAGGAATCAAAGTAATCATTTGAAGGTAAAAATAATTTATAAGATGGATGCCTAATAATTTCTATTTAAATTGTTTGCTCACATTAATTCATTCTTAGAAAAAAAAAGTTCCTACCTACTTTTAAGTAAGTTTCTAAAAAATAAATTAAAGAATAAGGCCCTTTTAATTACTTTTACAAGGCTTAGCTTTAGCAAATACTGCCGCAGCAGCTGCTCCCCTCCGACCACGCGGTGCCTCAGGGGCTGCCTGCCCTCCTACTTCAACCCCTGCATATCCACCACTGTGCTGCTGGGACACTGAATTAGGGAGCTAAATCTTCGTCTCTCATCACACAATTCCTTTTAAAACCAGATGCTCGTTAATAGTTTATATTCTGTTTTCTCTCACTTTACATAGCTCAAGAGAAGTATTCATTATCATTACCAACCATTTTTCCAGATCTTAGGCTTTTGTTAGTTTCAAGCATTTATAAAACTATAGAGACCCTACAAAATAAGCAAAGAGCTACCATTCAGAGGAGCTTGTATTTTTTTTTCCTGTGGGAATTTACACCTGCAGTCCCAGTCCCCTGTTTTGTGAATTCCACCTTTATCTGCAAAGTGTCCTCGTTCGGAAGATAAATTTCATGCATAGTCATCCTAGTTAGGAGAACCTATGGTTCTAACCATCACTTTTAGCTAGTTTCTCACACCCTAGCTTATTGAGGGGGAAATAGAGTATAAGGAAGATACCAGATCTCCTTTATAAATTTACCCAGTTCCATAGGATAACAGTACAAGAAAAAAAGTTCCTCATGGGAGGAGGCGACTTAGTATTGCAGCACTGACTATTACACTGTTTGACCTCTTTTGAGCACATTTAGTTATCACTGTCCCCGCAGTTCTGGCCACGGGGGGGCGCTCTTTCTCCTAGGTTCTCTGGTTCAAGCATGTAATATGAGATCTTGACCTTAAGTCCCTCTGGCACAGCTAAAATAAGAATGGAAAATTTAGACATGACTTTATTAAAGTCTCAACAATGAAGAGCAACAAGAAACTATATAATTTCAGTTAGGAGATGTGGATCCCCTACAGCCGTGGCTTTCACGTATTTTGATCACTATCCACAATAAGAAATGTAGTTGAATTTATGATCTAGTACACAGCTGAAACAATTTCACAAAACAATATCTACCCCCTTACATATGCTGCTGGCTCTCTTCTCTTCTCGTCAGATGCTGATCTGATGCTCCCTAAATTGATTTCCTGATTCACTGGTGGGTTCCACTGTGAATGACACTGCTCTACGGAATCTCTTCCCTTTGCTCTTTGCCTAGATTCTTGTGTAAAAGTCATTTCAGCCCCTGCCACCTACCAGCAGCCTTAAGGATACTTAGACTGCTTAAGGTTAAACCCAAGAAACAAAAGCCCAGAGAGAAACCATTGTTCTCTTCTGCCTCTCTTATGCCTGCTTTTTGTGTTCTAGTTTCTTCTCTCAGGATGAGCTTTTCCCCTGAAGACTGATAGTGGGAATGTCCACCCCATTCTGGGCAGACCAAGCCTACACAAAAGGTCTTAATCTCAGCCTGCAGGATGGTCATGATTTCAGGACAGCGTGGGGTGGAAGCATGCTTTATTGCTTAGAGTTAGAGGAGGTTGGCACAGTGGCAGAATGAAGTGCTGACCATCTGACAGCGAGACAGGAAGTAGGATAGTTGTGTTATTATCCAGTACAATAACTGGGATTCATCACGATGCAAATCATCTTGAAAAGATTAAATATTCATTGTTTATTGACAAATGAAACTCTTTGAAAAGTCACGAAGTACTAAAAACTAATTGTTTCTCTTACATGATTTGAGGTTGCCGTAGCCTTCCATTGTAAGGTTTCTTGGAGAAATTATCCCTTCATAAGCTATCACCCATTGTTTGCTAATTTGCATATGGTCTGATGTATAGCATCGTGCTGATGAACTCCAAATTGGCCGTGGTGGAAATTTTAACAAAAACTGGAATATACATCTGAATAATACAAAAATAGTTTCTGAGTTTTTACAAGCATCTCTTTGGCATTATAGAAGCATAAGCATCCAGACAAATGACCGCAAACTTTCTGTATTAGTGGTTTGAGGTCACTCAGATACAAATATAATATTAGGATTATTGTCTTGGTTTGCTCTAATGTAAACAGTGCACCTTAAACAGTCAACATTTAATAGCAATAAGGGGGGCACATCTAATTAATTTTAATTCAGATCACTGAGATTTATAATATAGCCTATTGAACTGAATTGAGTTGGCACCTAATTGATGGGTAGTTAGAGTCTCACAATATAGTAACTGCCTTTAGTCAGGAAACTCTGAGAAAGGATCATCCTGCTATGTTAGTTGAGATTGGAATATATTCTGGCCTGAAAGGCATTAATACATGGTATAACTGAGCAAGGAAGATCAAGCAACTTAGCAATAGGAATGCATTTTGGGTTTATGAAAAATTCTATTGCTATGAACTGTTTTTGTTGTAGCGAATTGAATATAGAATCTTAAAAAATTCAGATTCTTCCATCTATTTTCATGCACCTTGACTTCACATTCTAAAGCCTATTAAAACTTTAAAATCCATTTTGTTTGCCACTGCTTCAGTGCGTATGTTGGTATATACTGTACAAGTAACAATAAAGAAAAAGGCATCAAAGAGAAATAATAATACATAAAGTCTGTGATTGAAAGATTTGTCAGAAAAAAACTATAAAGAGGTGTTGATATTACTTCTCAACATGCTTTATGAGAGGCAGTATTAGTACTTTTTCCTGAGGCCATATTTCTTCAGAAAAAAAAGTGTTTATTATTTTAAAAAATTGATGGCGTGACAGGTCTGAACAAAGCTTTTCCAACTAGAATGGATTAATTATGAGAAAACATTTAGGAGGGCAGTTTTTCTTTCAAATTCACAAAAGTATTTAATAAAAGATTAATAAAAGTTGAAGCTGTGTTTTGAAGAAAATTTTAGGCATAGCTTTTGTAGCTTACACAAGTGTCTTACTGTAATGTTTTTTTCTATTCTTCTCTTTCCGTTTTAGGAGAACCTCCAGAATTCCCCCTTACGAATTTGGACCAGTAGAAGCTGTCACTATTGGCTCTGTAGATTTGGCTTTACTCTTAACTTTCGCTTTTTGACAACAAAAATATCTCATGATCCTTATTATTAGTTGATTTGTCCTACTTTGAGACGATTTGGGGCTGAATTTCATACTCAAACAGTGAAGATTTACTAGCACTGGCTGGAGCTACATACTGTGCGGGAAGATTCTGTGCAAACCTCTTTGCATAGTTCTGCCAATGCACCTCGTGCTGGCCTGCAGCGTCCTGTATTATCCCGTATCTGTGTCTTTTTGAGCACAGAGAACAACAGATCCAATTTGCTAGGATTGGTAATGTCTCTAAAATTACTATAAGATTAGAATGAGATCTCAGTACTTATTTGTCTGGTGATCCAAAACAAAAAGATTCATAGGTGGTGAAAGGGAAAACCCGTGCTGCTATTTAAAAAAAAAGAAATATAAGAAAACCTTCGGTACATCTTGGATGTCAGTATCTATTATGGACATTTTAAAAGGCTTTTCTTTATAGTGTTTTTTACAGCTGTTTGTATCAGCTCAGCTGCTACTTCAATGGTTTTCCCTTTCACTCTCCATTTATCTTTCTGACTGATTGATTGATATAAATATTTTCCCTCTAAAAAGTGAAAGGTAAAAGCAGAGCTATAGCAGCTGAGTCAGTACTGACAACTACCAAACAAATGTTCCTGTGGGGGCCTGGAGGGACTTCTGCCTCGCACGCTTAGGCGGAAGGACTCTTTGCATTTTGCCTTTTTAAAAATTTGGTCTCCGAGATTTTACCATCAAGTTTGGTTTTATCAAATGGTCATCTAGAATGTTTTTAAAAATGAAAACAGACATAAAATAGCAAGTCTCAGTTTAAGTTTTTAAGGCATTTCTACAAATACTTGCTCAGTGATAGAAATGGTTTGATGCCAGGCTAGCTCGGAGAGGAAAATGTTTTAGTCATGTGAGTACCTTTTCAAATTGAAAGTGTTCTTATAAAACGTATAGCTCAAAATATGGTTTCTTTGATCATATTTTATTTCCAAAGATAGGTGAAAAATACAGAATTTCAGCTTTATCAATACTGTTCTTCTTGTGTAAAAAAAAGTACTTAGAAGCAAAATTGAAAGGAATTTGAAAAGTCAGCAAGTGTCTTTTCAAATTATAGATGAAAAAATCGAGACTCGAAGGGGTTGTGTGATAGAACCTGGATCAGAACTTAAGATGTTTGCCTCTTAGCCTGATCAGATTGGCTTTCCGATCACCTTCTCTACCCAAAGTAAAAGTCAGTGGTTTTTCCCTCAGTGTTCCTGATGTCTTTACTAAGTGCCAACTCAGTCTTTCCCAGTAATAATAGAACCGAAGAGATTATATAAAATGGTATAGTTCATCCATTCTCCTTAGGAAGCCATTTGTGCTACGGAGGTCGGGCTGTGGGGCTTTTTTCTGTGTGTGCCCCAGAGGAGCACACGGTGGAAGTACGCTGTAGGGTTACTGGAGCCTGTGAACACATTGCTGCAGTAACCTGAGGTTTTATGCATGGCTAATTCTTGTGAAATGCTTTTGTATATGTAGCAAACAATCAAAGTCAAAACAAAGTCAGTTTTAAAATATATCTAATGGAAATATTAAAATTTGTATTCCAATCCCTGAAGGCTATGATACTACTTTGTAGGTAAATGTGAAACTATTTGATAGCCCTATATTAGTATTTTTGAAATATTAGGTGTATGTATAGATAAAGAAATATATGCAACTTCTTTGTATTCATACTTATTTATCAAAGATATAGTTGCATTATGGTTGTGTATAATATGATTAATAAGCATGTGTAGAATTAATAAATGAAGATCTTAAATAAACCTAGTCTCAGTAAAAATAGTCATCAAGAAAAAGTTAGTCTTGTTCACGCATTCTGTAAGAAGATTTAAACATAGCTCATCATCCCAACCAATCAGTAAGTTTTGTTCTTGACATAGAAGTTTTGGAAGCGTGTTGGGTAGATGCCTTAGAAGTAAGAAGGAATATGTAGTATTAGTGCAGACGTGAAAGATGTCGTATTACCGGAAAGTAGATGATGAAACAGTATTGTAGGTATCACACTGAAGATCGGGTAACAATACATGACACTAAGTAGCAACATGTTCTCATAGTTTAATATCTCAGTATCTAAATAATGAATTTCTGTGGCTCAGCTGAAATCTAAACCAAATTTCCATCCTCTGAGATCTAAACCTCTTAGCCTACACTACCGCGATGGGCCTTGTGGCAGGTCAAAAAAATGCAAAGAAATGCCCAGCTCAAACTGCCCTGTCTGTGAGGAAAAAATACACCTATAACAACCCTTTAAAACTGATGCTTATCCCATCTTATAAAGAAAATGAGGATTGGAATATATGTATATAAATATATGTATATAATATACAAAGTCACCTGTTCAACATAAAGTGACTATATAATAATGATAGTAACTAAAAACTTGTTGCCATTCATTCTTTTGTATTTGAAACCCTTTATTATGGAAATCCTGATATTCTGAAACAAAATAGTGTTAAGTATAATACTTTTCATTTGTGTAGGCTCTGCAGAATGCATTTATGCCACATCAAGCTTCCGTAAATTCCAAACTATAGAACACGACTCACAGAAGCTAAATCTTGACTATTTCATTTGGCTAAATTCTACGTAGATCAATCTTAAATTTGGAAAACTTTGCAAAACACATCACAATGACGTTTTATTTTTGCCCCCCCAATAATATTTGTTCTCCAAAGACTATTTATTTTATATTACCCACCGACATAGGCAGACTGTTTGATTTGTGCCTCCCTTTTAGATAGAAGAGCTGGAGAAGCAGTTAGTTCTTGCCAACTCGGAGCTCACAGAAGCACGGACAGAGCGTGACCAGTTCAGTCAGGAATCTGGGAATTTGGACGATCAACTGCAAAAGCTGTTGGTAAGATTGTGCTTTAAAATACAAGCGACATCAATTCTGGGCAGTTTTTTACCAAAACATTTTACAGAACTGGTTTCATTTGTAAAATTACAAATTTTACAAAATATTTGTGTATATGTATACAATGTACATATATATGCAATATAGAATGTCCTAGACATAATTCAGGTATGGATATAAAATACAATAGTCTATACTTTACCTGTTTTTTTCTCTTAATTAGAACTGGTATTGCTTAAAAGTGAGGTCCAGCTAATCTTCAAAGAACCATAGTCTTTGAACTAGGTACTATATTCCCATAATTTGAAGTAAGGTTGAGTGTTCATTTGAAATCAAAATGACATTTAAAACCCATACAAGTTGTGTATATAGAAAATTTAAGAAATAAAGAAACAGAAGAAAAAAGGAAAAAACAGAATAAAAGAAAAAAAGAAAAGAAATTTTGAATGGAAATTTAGGTTAAATTTTTTTTAAAGAAAGAAAATACGATTCTGATCATTGTGAGCCAGCCTCTACCTTCTGTTAGAGGTTCTGAAGGCTGAGACGTTTAGAAAAGGAAATGTTTGGTGGCGCTTTGTGTGATCTTAGTGGCACAGTAGAATAAATTTCTCTTTCTCTAGCAAGCCCATTCTGGGGCATAGCGCTCTCTGCGTAGCATCATTCTTTGTGGGCTGACAGGGGCTTGAGGAGCATCGCTGAAGGGTGAGCGGGCTTCCACATGTGTGAAGCTCCAGACTTGGGGATAATCTTTCACTTCTTTCCCTCCTACTGCGTGTTTCCTGGTATCCTCATATCTAATTTGAAAATCCAGGAGATTAGATGTCTAAATTTCCTGAAATCCATCCCCTCCTTTTCATTTTTACCACCACTATCCCCTTCATCCCAAAGCCTCTCACCACATCTGGGACATGCCAATGAATGTCTCCTTACTGGGGTTCCTCACTCCAGTTTCGCCTCGTAGGTCCAGCCCAGAAATGCTACCATAGTCATCCGTCTGAAACACAGCTGTAATGGGGTCACTCTTTGACTCAAAAACTTTCCCTGTAAACTCTGACTCCCTGCATGTCAAGACTGTTCATGATCCAGTCTCATCCCTACATATACCCAGTGCTCTAAGCAAGCCACACATGTCCCTTTCCAGTCCTTTCTTCCTAACCTCTGCATCTCCAGACTGTTCCAAGGTCCAGCTTAAGTGCCTTCTTGAAACATTTTGATCTCCTTAGTGATTTCTCTCTGCTGGTTCTTAGGACTGTCTTCCATGAAAAGCCATTTCCAGTTTTTGTGTCGGTCTTGTCTTTCTCTTTGAGTGATAAGCCCTCTAAGATCTTTGAGTCTTTGTTTCTTCTACTCTGCTGAGTTTCTGCTAACGGTAGATACGCACTACAGGATATATTTTTTTAGTGACTGAAGAGGGAGGTAATTCGATTCACAGTCCATCGGCTACTCTAATCTCAGGACCAGACACTATTGTGCATTTCTGAATCAGTAAACCAAACTACTATTGCTATGCCTTTATCCTTTTGAGCATTTCTTCATTATAGGAGCACACCTAATGTGAAACATAACATCTTTGTTAGAAAATTCAAAACTAAAAATAGATGACTTTAAAAATCTACTGTATTTTCATTTTCATTATGTATTATTTGGGATCAAGTCCACTGAGATTTACTTGCAATGCTAAAAGTTACAGGCAAGCAAAATTTTAACTTACTTTCCTAGGAAGCGTTCTTAAGTGTTCCATTAAAAAGGAATTAAATTACATAGAAACTCCAAAGACGATATAAGAAACATAGTTTTAATTATTTAATACTAAGGGGAGGACATGCCTCACTTGTTGCAGGCTGACCTACACAAGAGAGAGAAGGAGCTGAGTCTGGAGAAGGAGCAGAATAAGCGTCTGTGGGACCGGGACACGGGCAACAGCATCACCATTGACCACCTGCGGCGGGAGCTGGACGACAGGAACATGGAGGTGCAGCGCCTGGAGGCCCTCCTCAAGGCCATGAAGAGCGAGTGTCAGGGCCAGATGGAGAGGCAGGTCAGGCGGGATGCGGTCAGCTTCCCCAAATGGCCTCTTAAGGGTGGGGAAGCGGAATGTATTTTATGTCTTGTTGGTAAAGCTGTTTAAAAAAGTAAAATAAAAAACATCTATGGGCCTAAAATAACTCTAAAGTAGAGCTGTGAATTCTATGAGCAAGTTATAAAAGCCTGTTATTTCAGTATTTTTGACCACTTACTAAATTGTAGATGTTACTCTTTTTCTTACTTTTGTGCATTGTTAACTACTGAAACCCACCCGGTTGCCTTTGCGTTTTCACCCAGAAATGGATACCCTAATAACTGCTTATTTCAGAAAAGCATCAAACCACAGGGAGATCTTAAGAACGGCTGGGTTGCACGTTTCTAAGCATCATTTCTTTGGCTTTGTTTTTACTTCATTTTCACAGAGTGGGACTGATCCTACCCGGGGTGGTGCCCTCGGTTTCAGTGCACCAGCGGGGAAACGTGCAGTTCACTGTTCACAGCAGTGTCCCTTCAGCTCTGGAAGGGCATGGTTCCATTGCCACTCACTGCCACAGAGATGTAAAAAGCATCACACGAAAGAGGAAGCTTCCCAAACAGGAAAGCAAACCAGAGGGAGCAGTTTGGAGGAGCATCATTATTTAAATGAGGCCTCTTCCCCTTGGTCTCATTAACACATGCCAGCCCATGCTCTACATGGAGTTCTGACGGCAGAACGATTTGAGCTGGTCTAAGTAGATATCATCTGACGAATGCTGTCATGTTGTTGAGCTAATTTGTTATATCTCTCGAGGCTGCCTCTACCTGTCTGCCCAAATCCATGAAATTCTTTTTTCTTTAACAATCAGATGGCAGCAATTCAGGGAAAGAATGAAAGCCTAGAAAAAGTGTCCTCCTTGACAGCTCAGCTCGAATCCACCAAAGAGATGCTCCGCAAAGTAGTAGAAGAGTTGACAGCCAAGAAAATGACCCTGGAGAGCTCGGAGAGGACTGTATCGGACCTGACGGCTTCCCTCCAGGAAAAAGAGAGAGCCATCGAGGCCACCAATGCAGAGATCACGAAGCTCCGCTCCCGGGTGGACTTGAAACTGCAGGAGCTGCAGCACCTGAAGAATGAAGGGGATCACCTGAGAAACGTGCAGACGGAGTGTGATGCCCTCAAGCTCCAGATGGCCGAAAAGGACAAGGTCATCGAGATTTTGCGACAGCAGATTGAGAACATGACACAGCTGGTGGGCCAGCACGGTCGGACGGCTGGTGCTATGCAAGTAGAAAAGGCTCAGCTTGAGAAGGAGATTAATGATAGGAGACTGGAACTGCAGGAATTTAAGGTCTGTAGAGTTTTTGTTTTGTTTTGTTTTGTTTTGTGTGTGTGTGTGTGTATGTGCGGTTTAGCTTCTGAAATGTCTTTTCCTCATAAATCAGAACAGCCTAATTTACTGACAAGGGGTTTCGTAAAGATGATCTGTGGACATCCTGAAATTATTTGAAAGTATTTGTGTCTATGGGTATATGTACATTTTTATGAGAAAAGAGCCATACTTTTATTAGGCTCCTGAAGGAGTGGACCAACAATGGTTCAGCAACAACCCTTATAAAAGATAAAAACCAGAAAATCCGCAGCTCCTTCACGAAGCCTTTCCCGATCCCACAGTTTGACGTTTTTTTCTCCCTCTTCAATAGACCTAAATTCGAACCACACCTCTCACCACTCAGGCCACTCAACAACTAAAAAACACCGGGCTGTTTGCTGAACTTCGGTCCTTTACCTGTAAAACAAAACAGAAACAAAGACAAGAAACTCATAACGATCTCACTGGGGTTTTCAAGGCTTAAATGAGAAATTTTATATCAAACACTTAGCTTAGTTCCTGGCCTGTAGAAGATATTTAGAAAGTATTAGTGCCCTTCCCCCATTCTGTTATCCTTCTAAATCTTACCTCACTTTGTTTGTACCCGTTATAACCTGGGTCACCTTCCGTATTGCATTGTGTGTGTGTTTGAATAGCCATGTCTCCTCTTCCCTGTAAGACTGCAGACTTCTTCAAGCAGTGTGTGCATCCTATTCATCTTGGTACCCCTGCTCCATTTCTTCATGTCTTTCACCTAGCAGATGCTCAGTACATAGTTATCAAATTAATTTTTATAAAAATAATTTATTTATTTGTTTATAGAGAGAGGGGAAGGGAGGGAGAAGGAGAAGGAGAGAAACATCAGTGTGTGGTTGCCTCTCGCACGTCCTCCACTGGGGACCTGGCCCGCAGCCCAGGCGTGTGCCCTGATTGAGAATCAAACTGGCGACCCCTTGGCTTTCAGGCCAGCGCTCAGTCCACTGAGCCCCACCAGCCAGGGCTAGTTATCAAAATTTAAAACTATTGAATGAATTTTTGTAGAGCTTTGATTTCCTAAGCTCTATGTCACCTGTATCTCTGCCTTGATAACTAAAAGGAGACAAATCACATGCAATTGTTTTTTCTTTCAGTGTTATCATGATGTAATTGACATATAACACTATATAAATTTAAGATCTACAACATAATGACTTAACATATATATTGCAATGATTATTAAAATAAATTTAGGTAACATTTATCATCTAATATAGATACACAAAAAGAAACAATGTTTTTCTTCTTATGCTGAGAATTTTTAGGACCTACTCTCTTAGCAACTTTCAAATACACCATGCAGCGGTGTTAACTATAGTAGTCATGGTGTCCATTATATCCCCAGTACTTATTTCCCTTCTAACTGGAAGTGTATACTCTTGGACCACTTCTACTCAATTCTGCCCCCCATCCCTTGCCTCTGATAACCACGAAGCTCTCATAAACTTTAGATGCTTGTGTTTCCTCACTCTAAAAATAGGGCCAACTATAGATTACTACCTCTTTTATAGAGATATACAAGTTTATTGAATTAAAAGCTAAAATTCTCTAGTGTTAAATTTTTACTTAATTATAAGAATTTTTTAATGGCCAAATTCACCATGAAAGAGACTTTTAAAGGCATTGTAATGGCCAGCCCTTACCATGAATATTTTAGAATAGATTTGTGAAACATATTAGAGGAGAAAGATGATTGTTCCACTTTTTTATTAAAGAAAGGGATGGATTTCTTTTTCTTTTTTTTTTTAATTTATTTTTTTTACATTTTTCTGTCTTTTACTCCCGTCCCAGTCCACCCCCACAGTGCTCCCCACCTCCCTCCCAGGGATGGATTTCTGATACTGTTAATAGTGCAAACAAATGGAAGAATCCTGTTGAGTCTTACATTCTAAAAACTAAATCAATTTAATATTCACAGAAACTTTATGACGTGGATACATTATTATCCCATTATAAAACTGAGACATGGAGACTTTCTTAAATTTTGTTTTTAATTGTTTATGCTGTTACAGTTGTTCTCACTTTCTCCCCCTCTCTCCCCTCCACCCAGCCCAAACCACTCCCCTACCTGGGCCAGTCCCCATAATGTCGTCCACGTCCATGGGTTGTGCATAAGTGTTCTTTGGTTAGTCCCTTCCCCATCCTTCATCTGGTCCCCACCACTTCCTTTCCAGTAGCTGTCAGTTTGTTTTATGTATCTAAACTTCTGTTACTATTTTGTTCATTAGTTTATTGTGTTAATTAAATTCCACTAATTGAGATCATGTAGTATTTTTCTTTCACTGGCTGGCTTAGCTCACTTAGCATCATT
>PVKM010033100.1:0-16119 GCA_004027735.1 Carollia perspicillata
GTTGGTGAGGCCTAAGAAAGAATGCATAAAATCCTATGAAACCTTCTTTGCTAATACCCTCAATTTAAATGATAAGGGTCCAAGCATGAAGTGAGTTTGTTCCCCAAAGTTTTATGGCCCTTTAGCTGTTGGACCCTGACTCAAAATAAGTCCTCAGAGTTCTTTGAATGTTATCTATTGTTTGATCCTTACTGCCTGACAATGATTGATGAGCTTTCCATATACGCCCTGTACTCCTATGCAAATAAACCCAGTAAAAGGACCCAATGAAGGAAAGGCTCCTGGCCCTTTTCGTTTGAGATCTATATCACCTTTCCTCCCCAAGCAGATCATTTCTTGCTAGACTTATTCTCATTTGTGGCAGCCAGGGGGAGCCCTGCAGGAGGAGCCCTCCCACATAAATATATATTTATTACATATTTATTATAAATATATTATATATAAATATATATGAAATCAATCATTTATATAATAGAAAAAACTTCCCTAAAACAATACACATCTTAACTGTATGCAGTATATGCTGATGTTTTCTATTTTATTACTTTATTTTAAAAGTGTTCTATTTACTGGACACTAATGGGTTGCATTTTAATGTTTGGAAAGCATTGCTATATCAGTTGTAGGAGAAACTGTGTTCCTTAGTCTCAGGGAGGTAGACAGACTGATTGGAATGGAGTGAGCTGAAGGACTGCAAGGGAAGTCGCTAGAGACAACTGCAAGGGAAGTGTGCTTGGTCCTCAAGGGGCAGCCAGGTTTCAGTTAGATAAAGGGATGAAAGAAACACCCATCAAAGGAGGCTGAAGGATATAGGATTGTCTTAGTTTGTTCAGGCTGCTGTAATGCAATACCATAGACTGGGTGTTGTATAAACCATGAACATTTGATTCTCACAGTTCTAAGAAGTTTAAGATCAAGGTACTGACAGATTCAGTGTCTGATGAGAACCTGATTTCTTCTCACTGTGTCCTCACATGGTGGAAGGGGTGAGGGAGCTCTCTGGAATCTCTTTTACTGAGGGCACTAATCCCATTCCTGAGGGTTTTGCCTTCAAGATTCGATTACCTCCTGAAGGTCCCACTTCCAAATACCATCACTTTGAGGGTTAGATTACAACACATGAATTTGGCAGGGGAGAGGGGTGTGGGAACACAAACATTCAGTCTTTAGCAAGGGGATTGTGTTAATGACAGACTCTGAGTTCCATAGGTCTCAGTGGAAGGAGTTAGAAGTGGTTTTGAGGGTTAGAATTTGATTCTAATTAGGCAATGTAGAGGACGATAATAGGGTAAAAATCTTTATGATGAAGGATGATCTGGAGGCCAAGGATTCTTGTGGTACGTGTTGTGAGCCGAGATCTAGGTCATGCTGGAATTAGTACTCTCGGGGGAGGTGGATAATCAGTTCTAATCATAGCCTCCTTCTTGGGACTGGTTTCTTAGTCAGCTTGTCAGTAGTGAGGTCAGGTGTAAAGGTCAGTTGGGCTTGAGTAGATGAGGTGTGTGTGGTAGAATGATGATCTCACTAGAAGTGTGCTGAGCTCTGTGGATCTTCTTTCAATCCTGTTGTGGACAGAGTTAAGGCTAGAGGGGCTATCTTTCCAAAACTGCCGGAGCTCTGAAGGTCCCTGAAATCAGGCTTGGCAATGCGTGGTGGTGGTGTCAAGGCTTAAGAAGTCCTGTGGCTTACACTTAAATCCTACTGTCTTGATACTGAGAGCGAGGGAAGGAGAAACCTTACAAGATATTTCTTGTAATAGTTTCTTGTGTACTCTTTAAGCAGGAAATGTTAATTAAAAGACTGCTGAATTAAATAGTGGGCACAAAGGTATGCTAGAAATAGCACTAAAGTAAGAACTAAAGGAGTTGGTTTTTTAGTTCTGTCTGTGCCTCTGGGTGATGGATCAGAGCTTTATTTAACCTCACCCATCAAATTGGTATTAATGTCATTCTTCTTTTCCTGAAAAGCAGCTGTGAGGCTAAATTAAGTAAAAATATGGACATATGGTGTAAAACTTGCGAGGCACTATTCAAAGGCAAGCTGTTGGCAGTGGGCATTGCTTGGCAGAAATAATTTGGATCAGTGCAAATAGTGGACTGAGCACAGGCAGCTGCCTGTGACAGCTGGTGTTGTAATCAGGGTAAGACCAGATGTTTTATAAGATTTAAAGATTTTTTTGATGGTGGAACACAACTCAAAGACAGACAGATGAAAGGCAGAACTCTCTTGTTACTTACAGCTCCAAGCCAGAGAAAGCTGTCAAGCAGGGACAAGCAGGGAGTTGCACCCAAGAACAGGGTAGCAGTGCAGCTGGAACTGCAAGAGGCACTTAGGCATGGCCAACAGAATGGAGTTAGCTAGAATGAAGTCAGCTAGGTTTCACAGGCTTCCCGGAGGTTGAGTATTTTAAGTAATTCTGCAGGTCTAAGGAAGAAGAGGCTGTCCCTGGGTGTAGGTATTTGAGGCCTCTGGCAGTTGGGTATGTGTACATCATCGTAACCCAGGAGTGTTAGAGCCTGCTAAAGAAAGTAGCCAGGCTGTGGGGTTGACATATTGCCAGCGAAGAGGAATTGAGAGTTTTAGTCATGACATCAAGACTGGGTCAAAAGAGCACTTGTGAAATATTATGTTACACTAGGACAGCCTGGAAGTGGTATAATCTCAAACTGTCATTTTTCTTATAAAACGTATAATATTTATTTAGAAAAAATTTCATAGACAAATGGAAGAACTTTCTTTTTTTACTGTTTTTTAAAAATATTTTATTTTAATTGTTGTTCAAGTACAGTTTTCTGTCTTTTACTCCCATCCCAGTCCACCCCTCTAGTGCTCCCCACCTCCCTCCCATTTCCACCCCCCTTAGTTTTTTGTTTTTTAAATGTATTTTATTGATCATGCTATTACAGTTGTCCTGATTTTCCCCCTTTGCCCCTCTCTACCCAGTACCCCTCATTCCCTCCAGCAACCCGCCCCTTAGTTTGTGTCCATGGATCATGCATATAAATTCTTTATAAAAATATATTCTATGGATTATGCTATTACAGTTGTCCTGATTTTTCTCCCTTTGCCCCCATCCACCCAGCTCCCCACTCCTTCAGGCAATCCTCCCACTGTTATTGATATCCATGGGTCATGCGTATAACTTCTTAGGCTACTCCATTTCATATACTGTACTTTACATCCCCATGTCTATTCTGTAACTGCCTATTTGTACTTCCTAATCCCTTCACCTCTTCACCTATTTCCCCACACACCCATCCCATCTGGCAGCCATCCAAACACTCTCTATATCCATGATTCTGTCTCTGTTCTTGTTTGCTTATTTTGTTTTTTAGATTCAAGTTAGTTTAGATTTTAGTTAGTTTTGTTGATAGATATGTATTTTTTGCTATTGTATTGTTTATAGTTTTGATCTGTCTCTTAAATAAGTTCCTTTAATATTTCATGTAATAATGGTTTGGTGGTGATGAACTCCTTTAGTTTTTTCTTGTCTTTATCTACTCTTCAATTCTAAATGATAGCTTTGTTGGGTAGAACAGTCTTGGCTGTAGGTCCCTGCTTTTCATGACTTTGAATATTTCTTGCCAATTCCTTCTGGCCTGCAAAGTTTCTTTTGAGGAATCAGCTGACAGTCTCTGGGAACTCCTTTGTAAGTGACTATCTGCTTTTCTCTTGCTGCTTTTAAGATTCTTTAAGGAAGAGCAAGAAATTGAAAACTTATTTGAAAAAATAATGAAGAAAGACTTCCCCAATCTGGTGAAGGAAATATAGAAATAAAAGTTAAAAAAAGAATGTATGAAGAAAAACCACAAACTGAGAGAAAGTATTTACAAAACAGATTTGACAATGACTGATACCAAGATATATAAAAATTCATAGTACTTACTTTTTTGTTTTATTTTTTAATTTTTAAAATTTAATCTTTATTGTATTTTTTCCATTACTATTTACTCCCTTTACTATCTCCCTCCCCCCAGCAATCACCACACTGTTGTCCATCCATGAGTTCTTTTTCCTTTTTGCTCCATCCCTCTAGTCCCCTCTTATTTGTCATCCTGCTCTCTATCTATGAGTCTGCCTCTATTTTGCTTGTTACTGCGGTTTGTTAATTAGATTCCACATATGAGTGAAATCATATGGTATTTGTGTTTCTCTGACTGGCTTATTTCACTTAGCATAGTGTTCTTCAGATCTATGCTGTCACAAAGGGTAAAACTTTCTTCTTTTTTATTGCTGAGTAGTATTCCACTGTGTAAGTACCCTATAGTCATTTTATCCATTCATCTACTGATAGGTGCTTGGGCTGCTTCCATATCTTGGTGGTCATAAATAATTCTCCAGTGAACATAAGTGTGCTTATGTTCTTTTGAATTAGTATTTTGGGCTCCTTCAGGTATATTCCCAAAAGTGGGATCACCAGATCAAAAGGCAGATTCATATTTAATTTTTTGAGGTATCTCCATACTGCTTTCCACAGTGGATGCATGAATCTGCATTCCCACCAACAGTGCAAAAGGGTTTCCCTTCTTTTATGTTCTTGCCAGCACTCGTTGTTTGTTGATTTATTGATGATAGCCATTCTGACAGGTGTAAGATGGTGTCTCATTGTGGTTCTAATTTTCATTTCTCTGATGATTAGTGATATTGAGCATCTTTTCATATATATGTCCTCTTTGGAGAAGTATCTGTTCAGGTCCTTTTCCCATATCCTAATTAAGTTGTTTGTTTTTTTGATGTTGAGTTTTGTAAGTACTTTATAAATTTTGGATATTAACCCCTTATCAGATGTATTGATGAATATGTTCTCTTATTCTGTGGGTTGTCTTTTATTTTGTTGATGATTTCCTTTGCTGTACAAAAACTTTTTAGCTTGATATAGTCTCATTTGTTTATTTATTTTTTCTTGCTTCCCTTGCCTGGGAAGATATATCCAATAAAATAATGCTACAAGCAATGTCTGAGTTTCACAGCCTATGTTTTCTTCTAAGATTTGTATGGTTTTGGGTCTAACATTTAAGTCTTTGATCCATTTTGAATTTATTTTTGTGTGTGGTATAAGAAGGTAGTCTAGTTTCATTTTTCTGTACATATCTGTCCAATTTTCCCAACACCATTTATTGAATAACCTATCTTTAGCCCATTGTATGTGTTTGCATCCTCTGTCAAATATTAATTTGACAGAGGAAGCAAGGTGTGGGTTTATTTCTGGGCTCTCTGTTAGGTTCCATTGATCTATGTGTCTGTTTTTATGCCAACACCATGCATTTTTGGTTACTATGGCCTTATAGTATAATTTGCTGTTAGATAGCTTGAGTCCTCTAGCCTTGTTCTTCTCTCTCAGGATCACTGTTGCTATGCAGGGCCTTTTGTGGTTCCATACTAATTTTTGAAATATTTGTTCTAGTTCTGTGAAATAAGTCATTGGAATTTTTATAGGAATTGCATTGAATCTATAGATTGCTTGGGGTAGTATGGACATTTTAATAATGTTAATTCTTCCTATCCATGAACATGGTATGTGTTTCTACTTATTTGTATCTTCTTCAATTTTTTTCTTTAGTGTCTTATAATTTTCTGTGTACAGGTTTTTTATATCCTTGGTTATGTTTTTTCCTATGTTTTTGAAGGAATTGTGAATGGGACTGTTTTCTTAATTTCCCTTTTTGTTAGTTTGTTATTGGCATATAAAAATGCAACTGACTTCTGGACATTACTTTTGTATCCTGCTACTTTGTTGAATTCATTTATCAGTTCTAATAGTTTCTTGGTGGAATCTTTGCAGTTCTCTATGTACAGTATTAAGTCATCTGCAAATAAAGACAGTTTATCTTCGTCCTTTCTAATTTGGATGCTCCTTATTTCTTCTTGTCTGATTGCTGTGGCTAGGACTTCCAGTACTATGTTGAATAAGAGAGGTGAAAGCAGACGTTCCTGTCATGTTCCCCATCATAAGGGCAACACTTGTAGTTTTTGCCTGTTGAGTCTCATACTACTTATTTTAAAATAGTCAATTTAAAAATGAGCAAAAGTCTTGAACAAATACTGCATAAAAGAAAAGTATGAGTGACTACACAATGTTTGAAATAGTTTTCAAGGTCATTAGTTATCAGGGAAATGCCAACTAAAATGACAGATATTTCACTAGACATTCACAAAAATGGAAAAAAAAAATTAAAGGCTGACCAAACTGAATGTTGGTGAGATGTAGAGCAGCCAGAATTTGCGAACACTGAGGTTGATGGAACTATAGAATGATATCACCCCTTTGGAGAAATATCTGGCACTTTCTTATAAAACTTATACATACTTATGACCAACCCAATAATTTCAACACCAGAAATTCCCCAAATGAAATGAAAATAAGTATGCACCAAAATGAGGCAGACACTGCCCCGCAGTGTCCAAGGCACTATGGATGAGATATGAGACAAATTCACATAGACTACCAAGTCCTGTGGAGGAAAAGGCACAGCACGGCTACTCTGTCAAGGGGAGAGCGCCTTGGAACAGCCTAGCCACTCTCTCAAGAGTAAAGCATGCTGACCCTTGCCTTGACAAGCTTTTATTGGGTTCAATTTGCAAAGGAATACAGGTAAAGCTCATTAATCATGTTTAGGCAGTAAGGATCAAACAATAGCTAGCATACAAAGAACTACGAGGGCCTATTCTGAGTCAGGGTCTGTTAGTTAAAGGGCTACGGAACTTTGGGAAATAAACTCATTTCCTGCTTGGACCCTTATCATTTAATTGAGAGCATTCTTAGCAAAGCAGGTTTCACAGGAGTTTATGTATTCTTTCTCAGGCCTGATCACCTGGGGAACCTGCCCTTTCCAGCACAGGGTTGCACCTACCTCTGGCATTGTTTCAGGCTTAAGTCAGGCAGGGGAAGTAAGGCCAAGAGATTAGGAGACTTCTTGCAGACCGAATGAAGACTAAGGTTATGTCAAAGCCAAGGGGATGAGGGTCCATCACGCGCTTTTGCTATAGCCCCCCCAAGTCCTTCCCTGGGGCCTCCACGTGATTGTGCCTGTCTGAGGTCATTTCCTGCTTGGGGAATCTTATCCATCGTTGGCTAACTGATCAAGCATTGGGGGCCAGTTGTGGAAAAAGGAGCAGAAGCAGTGCTCCTGCCAGGGAGATAAGCTTTGTCTCCTTTATGGTTTATGGTCCAAAGGTCGCTCACTCAGCCTTAGCCATATGGGGGTTACAGCTTCAGGCAGTGCAGGTCCCAACACAAAAAGGCTTTTATAAGGATTTTCACTGCAGCTTTATTCATAATAGTGCCAAACTGGAAGCAGCCTGATAGAATGGATAAAGAAATGGAGATATACTCATGCAATGACATATTACTTAACAATAAGTGAGACAAATTACTGATACGTGGCATGACACAAACGAATTTCAAGAACGTGATGACTTCCCAGTTAATATCTCAATTTGATCACTGTCAAGTTCAACTGGTCTACCCAAGCGTGGAGCATCATCCAGTGAGAAATGTCCAGCATGAAACTTGACAAACCACTTTTGAAACATTCAATCAGTCACAGCACCTCCTCCCCACACTGCACAAATCTTTGTCTATGTTTCAGTTGTGTTTTTACCTTTCTCAAAATAACATAGCATAATATGCTGAAAATGTTATGTATTTTCTTCCATCTTCAAAATTAAAATGGCTACACAAAAATTCACCAATTTTGATAAGTTTTTTTAATGCACGCTGTTATGACAGCTGTCACAACACAATCTAATGAAATCGTTTTGAGTGAAGTTAAAGACAACTAAGCACTACGAGAGCTATCAACTGGAAAAAACAAGTGAACTTTTTGGTCAACCCAAATAGTTTGCTTGGGTAGTGGTAATGCTCTGTATCTGAATAGGCATTTGAATTACACAGCAATTTACATTTATCAAAATTCACTGAATGACACTGTTAGTTTTTAAGCATGTAAATTTTACCACAAAAGCAAAGGTGAAGATGCTATTGTTAAATTTTGAACTCTAGTTAATGATAGCATGCTGAAGTATTTATTTAGGGCAAAGTGTACTGATGTCTGTAACTTTCTGAAATGCATTAAAAAAGGTGACTGGTGAATGGATAGATGGACAGGTAGCTGATAAAATACACATACTAAATGTTAATGGTAAAATTTAGATGTGATTATATGGATATTCACTGCAGAATTCTTTCAACTTCCCTGTATGCTTGCAATTAAATCAATGCTGAAAAACATTGAACAAATATTAGAATATTATAAGTAACAAAATATCAATGAAGTTTAATACATTAAATGAATAATAGGCAAAAGTTACAAATTACTAAAATTGATTCATGAACAAATATCAAACCCAATATATCACTAATCATTAAAGGAATTAAATTGGCAATCAAAATTTTTCCTCCACAGCAACGAAAACACAAGAAGTTCTCAAAATTTTAGAGATGAGTTTTATAAAATCTTCAAGGGAATGATAACCCCTTTTTAATGAAAATATTTTAAGGATATACCAGTATGAAAGAAAGTATAGTATTGATGCCAGGATCAGATGTCTAAAACAGGCAAATCTATATGGGCAAAACATAGACTAGTGATTGTGTCAGGGAGGGTTTGGAGTGCGACGGCACATAGGTATGAGATGAAGTGTTTTGAGACTGGGTTGTTGTGATGGTCACACAACTCTGTGAATGTGCTGGAGACCACGGCACTGGAGAGATTGAATAGGTGAACTTTGTGATGAGTGAAACATAATTTCATTAAGGCTGTTAAAAAGAAAAGACCAGATGAATGCAAGAAAAAAAATTCACTTATAATCATAAATAGGAAACTCTTAAGTTAAATACTGATGAAAGCTAATTTTGTTTTCACTGCTCTATCTAGGTGGGCAGATTTCAGGAATGTAACAACTCTTTAACACCAGAACACCTACTGATACAATTGATTATTTAAAAAATCAAATAATGAAAGTCACATTACTATTTCAATAAATTAATTTTTATTCAACAGGTATTTATTGCATGCTTATTATGTGACAGACACGCCCTGGTACTCAACTGAAATAGAAAATACATTTGACAAAATTTTACACCAATTCTTAGAAAATTATGGTTAGAAGGGAACTCATTTACTAACTCAAATGTATTGATCAAACCAGAACAAATACCATTCTTAATGCTCAGACATGAGAAGCTCTTCTTATTAGAATATAAAAGATGTTTGTACTGGGGGTCCTGGCCACTGAATCCACTTTAAAGTATGAAATATATTAAAAAATTGCATAGACAAATAAGTTATTTCCTTTCATTTAAGATGAAATAACCAAAACAATGTAAAAATCCTAGACTATCTATAAACAAGCCACTAGAACCAGGAAAGTAGTTCGGCAAAGCTGGCAGATACAGGATCAGCACACGAAGGTCCACAGCATTCCCACATAATAAATGTCATCAAATTTTTAATTCACTATAGAAACAAAAACTGGTACATATCTGGTGTACATCTAACAGAAGCTGTGTGTGACCTTTATCAAAATAAATTTTGCCAGTGACAACAGGAGAACAGCTTCCAAGTGTGAAGATCTTGTTGAACCCTTGCATAAGCACCGCCTTGCCCAGCCACGGCCACGCTGTGCGTCCATGGACAGAACCAGCCTCGCGAAGAAGATAAATGCATTCACATAGGGGACTATTCTACTCGTGTAGTTATTTCAGACTGCTTTGGCAGTGAGGTCCCCCTGGTGGGACTCCATCCTAGATATACTCTCATTTCTTTGCCCATAATTTACACATTGAAAGTTTACTTATTGTACAATAAGCACGTTTGAACGTATTTTAATTTTCTTAAAAATGTAGCAAAATCACAAGCAAATGTCCTTGATCTCTTTGAGTTTATATTCTCTGCTGCTGGATGGTTTGTAAATCCAGCAAATCCAGCAAATCCAGTAAATCCATGGTTTACAAACAGCTGACAGTTTGTAAATAAGCAGAAACCAAAAGGTAATTGCAAAAAGAAATAATCAATTAAAAAATTTATCATTGTTCAAGTACAGTTGTCTCCATTTATTTTCCCTCCACCACTTTCCCTCGCCCTACCCCACCTCCCACCCTCAGTCCTTCCCTGATTTGGTTTTGTCCATGGGTCCTTTATACATGTCCCTTGATGAGCCTTCCCCTTCTTTCTCCTGTTATCCCCCTCCCCTCTGGTTATTGTCAGTTTGTTCTTTATTTCAATGTCTCTGGTTATATTTTGCTTGCTTGTTTGTTTTGTTGATTAGGTTCCAGTTAAAGGTGAGATCATGTGGTATTTGTCTATCACCACCTGGCTTATTTCACTTAGCATAATGCTCTCCAGTTCCATCCATGTTGTTGCACAGGGTAGGAGCTCCTTCTTTCTGCTGCGTAGTGTTCCGCTGTGTAAATGTACCATAGTAAATCAGTCATTTGCTGATTTTTTACCACGATAACTTTAATCCACACATCTCTCTCCAAAATCTCTTTTTCACTAATTCTCCAATCATGTTTCACTGTCTAAGGGACCTTTGCTGAAATTCTGTTGGTTTCTTTCTGGAGTTGCCACAGACCCTGTGCAGCATTTGCTCTGCTATTGATGCTCTCACGTTCTGCCATTTCTGCAGTACCACTGGGCTGCTTGTCTAGCAGTGTGCACGAGCTAGGGAGTCTTCTCTTGTCATGGGGCCCCCTCACAGCTGGGGATTTTTGGCCATTAGGTAAATGATTTGAAGCAGAATAAACAAATGTTTTATTTGTGGTCTCTAATTGACATGCATTGGTCCAACAAATGATTCCAAATATCTCCATTGTCCTTGGATGCCTCTGCCTGCAATTCCACGGTGGCACCAATATATATCTTTCAGGTCTTTTCTTTGTAAATGACAGAATCTAATTTTGATTTACTTAAGCAAAGAAAATTAAGACAACAACAGTAATAAAGCATTAAAAAGGAGATTCATGAACTAGGTCAAGCATAGCCCACAACATCAAGGGGAGAGCCAGTTTGTCAAGGTGGTAAAGGAAATAGACTTAGGTAGGGGTAAGTCAGTTTCACTTGGATCTAATTTCCATCCCCACCAGTTACCTCTCTGAGTCAGTTCCTCTTCTTAAAATAAGAATAACGAAAGCATTTACCTAAAACACTTGTGATATTTAAATAGGATAATGTATGTAAAGTGCTGGGCCCAGTCCCTGACGTGATGCAAATATCTACTCATGTGTTCTTATTAGAATTCATGTTTATAAATCTGCCTTGAAAAGACAGAATCTGGGATAACGTTAGTGATGTTATCAGCAGGGCCACTGGGATAGGCTGTCAGAGTACTACAAAGACCTCTGACTCTCTGAATCACTCCTCAAGATTGAAATTCCTTGCAGTGTGGCCTGACATTGACCATGGACCCATTCCTGTTCCAGCCACTGTGCCAGGAAGAATGGGTGAATGGAGAGCAGGGGAGAGGGAGGGCTTGGAGATGCCATGATTAAGAGTCTCTATGGAACCATGTAGAGCAAGTACAGTTTAGTTGCTAGAAGGATGGTAAAGATAGACCGAGGGTAATAATAATATCTACCATAGTGTGTGTGTAATAAATTAAATATTTTTATAAGAAAAATTGCTAGACAAAAAGAGGTTCATCCACCCACCTTCCTCAGACTGGGACTGAACTGGTATCATTCCAAGAAAATTAACTCTGCCTCTGCATGAGTATTTTTAGGAAAGCTCTAAGGCCCTGGCCGAGAGGCTCAGTAGGTTGGAGCCATCATCCTGTACATCAAAAGGTTTCAGGTCCAATCTCTGGTCTGGGAGAGTACAGGAAGTAACTTGTCGATGCCTCAAGTGAGGGTTAGAAAGAAAGAAAAGAAAATTTGTAAGGTATCTTGCAGATCCTGACATCAGAGAATTTTCAATATGCAGGCATTATTCATTGCAATTCTACCCAGGTTCCTCATCATTCTGATGCCGTAGTCTATTATTTGAAACACTAGGAACACTTTCTCAACATCCTTTTCAGAGCTGCCTTCACCTCCTTGTTCTTCAGGCTGTAGATGAGGGGATTCAGCATGGGGGTAATCACAGTGTACTGCAAAGAGAAGATTAACTCTTGAGTGGATTCTGAATCTGGCATGAGATAGCGGAGAAATCCTGAGCCGTAAAAGAAGACCACTGCCATGAGGTGGGAGGAGCAGGTGGAGAAGGCCTTGCCTCTACCTGTGGTAGAGCTGATGCTCAGGATGGTGGACAAAATCCGAACATAGGAGAAAATTATCAGGAGAAAATTTCCAAAGAAATGCAGGATGCTAGAGCAGAGCATGGCAGTAAAGCTTGCTGTCACATCAGAGCAGGACAAAGGGTAGAGAGAGGACAGCTCGCAGCAGAAGTGGTGGATATTGTGAGCCTCACAGAAGTCTAAACTGAGAGCTACAAGGATATTGATGAGAGCATCCAGAAAAGCCAAGCCCCATGAGCCCCAAGCCAGCCCCACACACCGTTGTCTGTTCATCACCTGGCCATAGAGCAGGGGAGAGCTAATGGCAACATAGCGGTCATAGGCCATCACAGTGAGTAGGCAGGATTCAGTGCCCCCTGTGGCAAACACAAAGAACACTTGAGCCAGGCAGCCCTCCACTGAGATAGTTTTCTTCTCAGATAGGAGGTTCTCCAACAGCTTAGGCACGGTGACAGAGGAGTGGCAGAGATCCAGGAAGGACAGATGTCCCAGGAAAAAGTACATGGGGATGCGAAGATGTGAATCAACCCTGATCAACAGCAGCAGCATCAGGTTCCCCATCAGGGTCAGGAGGTAAATACCAAGGAAGAGCACAAAGAGCAGAGCTTGGATCTGGGGGTCAGAAGATAGCCCCAAGAGAATGAACTCAGATAAAACACTGTGGTTCCTCATTGCCTTCAGTATGCTCTTCGGAATGTCAGAAGTAAATTGGGTGAAGCCTCTTCTTCTTTTTTTTTAGATTTTATTTATTTACTTTTAGAGAGAGGGAGAGAAATATTGATGTGACAGAGAATCATTGATCAGCTGCCTCTCACAGATGTCCCTTCCAGGGACAGAACCCACAACCAAGGCCTGTGCCCTGACCCATGACCTTTCACTTTATAGGACAATGCCCAACCAACTGAGCCGCACAGATCAGGGCTGAAGCCTCTTCTTATGTCTAATATTCCAGTGTTTTAACCTTCTTCTCCATTCACAAAGTTTCTTGCCCACTCAAAAATGTATGTTCCAGAATGCTAAGTCTCTAGATTTCCTAAAACCTACAATTATGCTTTCTACAGAATTGCTACCCTACATCAATTCCCTGTCCATCTTTATCGTTCTTTCTTTAATTTCTTAGAGTTAATTTGTTTTCGTTTCATTATTAAATCTGCTGAAAGATTTTGTAAACTGTTCATAATAGTCCAGTAGAAAGACAGAAATTCCAGGAGGAATAAGATAAAATCGCAGAAATGGTGTCTCTGAGAGCAGCGGGGTTTCAGAGCAGAAGCAAAGCATGGGCGGCTTTCAGGGAGAGTGTGTTTACTCCATCCATCCAACATGCATGAAGTCAGTAGATCTGGTGGAGAAAGGAAGCACTTCTCATCCAACGGCTTTTGTTTTTCACTGAGTTTTTAAATGGGATCATTAATGGACAGTGAGGAGAGGTAGTGGCTGGACTACCTCGCCAAGCGAGCAGAAAGGGAGTAAATTAAAGAATGGGCAGCACAGAGATATCCCAGATGCTATGTAGTTTATCACCAGAAATGGCTGACGGATATGGAAACATACTCTGGTCGTCGTCTCCATGCCCAGTTGGTGTGATCTCTTCACATTCAGCTCTTGTCTGTGTCCTCATGCCATTTGTAAATATAGACTGCCTACCAACTTTCTAAAGTTTGATCTTTAGATCTGCCCATGGTCTACCCAAATAATACACAGAATTAAAAGCTATACTCAGGAATCAAGTCCACATTACTTGTAATTCTCACCTAGTTGAGCAACAACTAACAGAATAAAAGAAAGACCTTTAGGAATCCCATGGCCCAGAAGATGGATAAGTTTGAATGTCAGTGTGAGAATTTGGTATTAAGGCAGAGTTTGACAATTCCTGCTGATGTAGATCTTACCCTTGATTTCTAAAAGAGGAAAATAAATGGATAAATTGTATAAATTATTTATAAAAACTTAAATACTTCCAGTCACGTGGGGATTGCATTTTGTCTTATTATTACTTTATTTTTTTCTTTTACTCAGCACTCTGGCTGTAGCTACAGTGATCTGCATTCAGCCAGAGAGCAGTGCATCCAGAGAATTGCACGTCAGTGGCAGAAGATGCTGAAAAAGCAAGGAATCAAACCGTGAAACACAGACAGAGAACCACCTGTTGTAATTTTAGAGGGCAGCGAAAAGAAGGTTCCCTTCTGTTTCACTCACCTCCAAACAGAGCTCCACTATAGCACTAGAAATTCCTTAAACTTCGGGGAAACTTTCTGTCCTGGAAATAAACTCCAAAGCATGAAAATCTTGCATAAGACAGATCTGGAAATTGTATCCTGCCAGGGGCCGGCCTCCCTCACAGGTGTTGTACTGTATCAGATATTTGAAGGGTCATAGAAATAAATAAAATCATCACTTTTACCTGGTGCTACAATTTTACTACTCTCAATGCTTCCTTTATTCAGACTAGTGAGTCCAAATTTGGAATGGAAACAGCTCTGAGAATGCTGCCACTACATGTTTTCAGTTTTTGTTACAATTAGGTGGGGAGAGCAGACTAGGTCATTTCCAAAGAAAAGCTGCCTGAGAGGAGCTCATTTTAGAATGAGACTTACAAAAGAACTTACGTATGGTTAACTGGCTTGAAGGAGTTGCTCAAACAGTTTCATTTAAAAACAAAAATGAATGTATGAATGAGGAAGTGAATGAATGAGACTCAGGAGAATAGTCTAGGGCTTTACTACTCAGAGAGAACAGATCTGATTAGGAACCAGCAAGGGATCTGGACAGCCTGGACTCACCTGAAACCAGAGGCAGAAAGGGCACTGGAGAAAATTTTCACCAAGTGGATGGGTTTCCCTCAATGCTGTATCTTGTGCCCTGTTCTGAACTTACACATACCTCAGGGTACATCGTCAGGGAGGATACCTATAACTAAAGATACAATTTGTTTCTGGACCCTGTATGTTTAGAGTGCTCGAAGAGGGTTATTTTTTAGTTACAAGGTGCCCGAAGTCTATCACCGATGTCCTGATCTACTCCCACCTCTTAGAGCCAGCTCTCAGGTATCAGCCTCCCAAACCTCCAGGTTTCTGCTATAATGTGGGCTTTCAGCACCTGAAACAGGGAATATGGCAAGATAGAAGAAAGAGACTTGTCTGGATTGTTCCACAGGTAAAATGAAGACTAAAAATAATTACTTCGGGCAGTTGTGAGTACTTAACTGACTAACATATAGTGCTGAAGACAATTGAGGTGATGAAGAATCATTAGATTCTCTTTTCTTCATCCCAAATCTAAGTGTATAATTTTCCCAAAAGGAGGAAGAGAAGTAGTTTTAATGAAAAAAAAAAAAAACAAAAGAAAACATTTTAGGTAATGGAAACAAATACTATGTCAGAGAGAAATGTTCTCCTACCTCCAGTCAGGAAAACAAAGATAAGACGAGAGAACTCAAGGGGAACAAAAGTGCCTGATGAGGAAAGACAAAAAGTGGTGGAGATTGAAGGTAAAGATATCCTACATGTAACAGAGGAGCAGAGAAAACCATCAGAGAACAGCAGAAAAACATTACCGTGTTTCCGTGTTTCCGTCTTTTGCTTGTTACAGGGTGCATTCGGCTTTTCTCAGTCAGTGGGCGTGCCTCTGAGCTCAGGACAAATTTGCAAGACAGAAAAGGTACCACAGCAGTTCAATCATGTGAACTGACACTGCTTTTTGCATTTAAGACTTTTTGTGCTTAAAGAGAAATATGTAAGCTCAGTACGCAAACGCCTCTGCAAATAAGGACTTCAGAAATCTCTCCTAAACTTTGACAGCATTTTTGTTCTCTCCTAAGGGCTCCATAAAATAACAGAGAAGAAAAGCTCAAAAATGTCAAATTCCTAATAAGTCATAAAGCAACTT
>PVKM010033101.1:0-17305 GCA_004027735.1 Carollia perspicillata
GGTCTGACTGCTGCAGGGGCGTTGCTCTGGGACTCTCACGAGGTGCAGGTGGGCAGCAATATCTCACTGTGTTTCAGAAAATGGTGAAAAGAATTCCAAAGGGCACCTGACATAGTATGTTTGATTCTGTTATCCCACCCACCAATCATATTTGTTGTAAGTTAGTTTTTCGGAAGTCGAAAGCAGTCCACATATGACATGGATGTTCCTTACCCTCCTAATTTTAAAATAATTCCATTGCAAAACTGTTTTATAGAAAAAGGACAAGATATATAGAGCTGAGTCAAGTGTTTTGTGAACTCCTTACAGAAACTTAACTTTGAGTTTATTGTTTTTATAAATGTACACGTAGGAAGGAAGGAATAAAAGGCTTGATATAATATTTAGTTCAGTCAGAAGAAGGAAGGTCAGGTGCCCACTGAAGTTGTCCTCTTGTTCCACGGTGTTATTCCAATATTCCAGAATGAAAAATGTGGACCGGAAGACCCAAGACATCCGTGGATGAGGTGGGTGGAGAGGCTCGGAATGGAACGATCTTGACACTCAAAGGCAGCTCTCACAACCTAAGTTTCTTCAGAGCAAAAATTCCTCTACTGCTTTTGTTTTTACCTCTAACAGGTTTCTTTCCTCAGTGGATCCACATTCTTATGGGTTGAGTGAAAGAGAAACTTTGGAGTACTTTAATTGAAGTACAATACACCGTGGCTCCAAATGCCCCATCAGCTGAAATATGTAGGGGGCCCCCCGGCGAGGTCCGTGAGGGCTGAAGCACGCGGCAAACTAGCTGCTCTGGCCAAAGCTGGCAGTCTGTTGGCAATTTCAATTCATAGGTCAGGTTTTAATTTCTGCACTTGAGAGACTGTCCCTGCCATGTCAGCGAAGTTCACGACCGCAGGACACCTGTGAAAACAGAGTTGAGGCTGCAAAGAGTGTCCAGGAAGAAGGGGGTTACAAAATGCTGGAGTTTTCCTTAAAAATGATATGTGGCATTCTCATTGTGCAACGGGTTGTACTGTATCATAGTACTTATTTTATTCTGGTACTTCTACGATGTTCTCTTCTATATTTCAATCTAGACTGAAATTGGGGTCCAGCGTTATTTCGCAGGGTTGCTTCGGTGTGCTTGCACCACTGTGCTATATTCAGTGAACAGGGTCTAATTGTTTTGACCTTCAAATCACAACCCCTGTAATTAAGGCCGGCATCCACTGTAGCTCCTGGTTCAGCTGTTTCGATTGCAGTGATTGTCAATTAATCAAGGTAGATATCTCTTAGTTCTCTGAATCCACTATTCTTTGAAGGTTTTTATTTTCTCATCAATCTTACCCTCTTTGTTCCAGTCTCAGGAGATAAGATGTCCTTTCTAATGTTTAAGGCCAGTCTGCTTTTTTGACACCATCTTCTCCAGGAACTTCCTCTGCAAAACATTTTTATTTTATCTGTATCCTCATCTTTATCCCCTCTAATGGCTCTTTCCTATCAAGGCTATAAACTTGGGATTGAAGATAAATTTCACTACTGTATCCTTGGGAAGCCCAGAGTTTGTTCTTTTCACTTTAACCCAAGTTCAAGAGCGGGTGGCTTTGCCTTCCACCCAAACAGTGCCTCTTCAGAGTACCCAGGGAAACCCTATTCAGGGGTTAACATGTAAAGAGAATCTTGGGCAGACGAAGAAGGAATTAACTGCATGGTATAAACTGGACGTGCAAATCAAACTTAAAACTCTTTTCGGTGGCAGTTCAAATGGTTTTCCAATTCTAACTTAGCTGCATTACTTTAGTTCTGCTTTATGCATGCATTTGTGGGGCGGAAATTATGTACACAACATAGTGCTCAACCTCTCTGGTTCTCTTTACCTGAGATTTACCATTTTACTTTCTAGTCTCCATGGTTGCTGTGAACTTTGTACATTCTTCAGATCCTGATCAGAAATAAGTGGGGTTTTTTTTTTGTTTTGTTCATGTATTTATTGACGAGAGAAAGAGAGAGAGAGAGAGAGAGAGAGAGAGAGAGAGAGAGAGAGAGAGAGAGAGAGAGAGAGAGAGATGCTGTTCCATTTACTTATGTATTCATTGAGATACATTAGTTGATTCTTGTATGTGCCCTGGCTGGAGATTGAACCTGTAACCTTGGCATATCAGGCTGATGCTCTAGTCAGGTGAGCCACCAGCCAGGGCAGAAATATGTGGATTTTTTTATGTCAAAGTTTTAGTTACTTCACTCGGTGCCACCTTCGTTCTGCTTGTAAGTTAAAAGTCATTAAAAATGTATACAAATACTGTGCTGGTTTCCTCTACCAATTTTTGTCTTTCTTTCAGAATTTACCTAGTGTGTTTTTTTTTCACTCTTCAGTATCTTCAGGTTATTACTTTCTTTATTTTTCCCTCAGTTGATAGGTGATATCTAGACAGTTAAATTTAGTAGGAGCTTATTCAGCTGTATTGGAAGTGGATGCTGGTTTTATTTTGAAAGAATATGGTAACCATAATCCGTTCAGAGTTTAGGGCCTTTAAAGTCTTAGTCAGCTATGGTTACCCTTCATATACAATAAACATGTTCATTTAATAAATGTGTTCAAACAAGTTTTTATTGAATGAGTAAAGGAATTAAACATTTGGTTTGATTACTTTTTCACTGAACTAGAAGGTTGTTTGACCTAATTAGATACATTGGCTCTTTGACTTCTGTTATTTTTTTGTTTTAAAATTTTTATTATATTTTTCCCTTTACCATTTAACCCCCTTCTACCCCCTCCCCCCTGCAACCACCGCACTGTTGTCCATGCCCATGAGTCCTTTTTCCCTTGTACTTGATCCTGTTAACCCAGTTTACGGACTTGTAGAGAGGAAGCAGTGACTTCTGTTTATCTGCATGGTTTTTCTCGGTGGATTTTTGCTTTACTTAAACTAACATTTCTTGAGAATACCTGCCATTGTGTCTCAGCAGTAAAAATCAATCAGCCAGAAGAAAGAAAATACCTTCAGTTTCAGAACAATAAGATAAACCTTCTTTATTTGTCATTATCCTTAAGAAACAGATTGTGAGCAGGTCACTTGGGCAAATAAGATTGTCCTAGCTTCTAGCAAAAGACTAGAAAATGCTTTGTAGAAATCAACCACGCTAACTTAAGTGTTGTAAGGAACACGAAATGTGAGCAGTCAACAGTCTATAATTATAAGAAACTAATTTGATTGCTGTTTTCCAAAAATAATTCAATTACCGAAGTAGGAGCCAAACGAAACAGAACAGATGTTTGATCCAATACCTCATAAAATATTTCACTTAGCCACATATGAATGAATTAAAATTGATTTTATGAAATGTCAATTCAGGAACAGCAAATACTGTGCAATTGAACCCCAAATTACTCAGAAGATTTATTTTTGAACAACACTATGTAACTTAGAGTTGAAGAAGCTCATGGAAATTTGGAGAAAGAGATTAGTAACAAAAATTTGAAAACCATGTATTGCTAACGGGAATATTTGAAATCTAGGAGCTTAATGTTATAAAATATTTGCTTAATAGAGTATTTACTCATTAGAGCATATTGTTAAATAGAAGTAGAGAGAGACTGAAGAAATGGGCAAGGGAGCTATGGTGATTTAAAAATCAGACCACAAATTCTTTGATAGTCCTCCTTATGAAAAGGTATAGTCCAACCTTCCCAACCTTGACTGTGACTGGATTGAGTGATGTACTTCTCAACAAGAAAATGTAGCAGAAACTCTGGTAGGTAACATCTGAGGCCGAGTCATAAACACCTTTCTTGCCCCTACCTTACCTTTTGCTTGGATCACTCACCCAGGGAGAAACCAGCCTCTGGGGCATTAGGGCAGTCAAGAGACCCCACGAAATTGGTGGAGGAGGAACTGAGCCTCCTGCCCACAGCGAGCACACATTTCAGAACCGTGCGTGAGCCTCAGTCAGGCTTCCACATGACCTCAGAGCACCGCCACTCCAGGCGACCCACCTCCTGAGGGCCCCTGAGGCAGAGCCACCTGCGAGGGCACCATAGGTTCCTGACGCACAGAAACGGGGGGTGATGAAATACTGGGGCTTTACACAACTGAGTGTTCAGGTAATTTGTTATGCAACAGGAAGTCACAAAAGTCTGGTTCCGCTTAATTTCAGGATTTCCTCAGAAATGGCATGGGAGCTTAACTTACATTAGTTATGTTAAATTAGATATTTACTACCTCGTTTTTGGTTTGCAGGCCAGTTTCCTCAGATGACAGAGAGGCCCTCCCTGTACCTCCCTGACGCAGATACTGTGTGTGTGTGTGTAGGTGGTGGTGGAGGTAAGATCGAGAGAACTGAAGTAAGGCAGACAAAGGGGATAATTTTCAAGGTTCATACCTAAAATACCCATTCTATCCATTTGATTTTTTTTTACTTAAGTGAGTTGCAATTAAAAAGCTGAACACCCTTGGTAGTCATTTTATGATTTATGTACATCAAATCACTGTGTTGTACACTTTAAACATTTACAATTATATTTGTCAATTATTTGTCAACATGGAAAATAATTGCACTGGAGAAGGTAAAGGCCATCATTTGCATTTCACTGTCGACTATTAGACTAGATAATGACGTTGCCCAGCACGATGGTTAAAACACGATGGACTAGGACGCTGGGGGAAGATAGGCTTGGAGCATAGGCGAGGTAAGAGGGGTGGGCTGGGAAGGGCCCTGAGCGGATTTGGGAAGGCAATAAGCAATTTGTAGGTGAAGTGAACTAAGGCACTTTTACTTTAAAAGTCATATAACAAAACAGAACCGATAGTAAAATGGTTGGTGCCAAAGATCATTATCTCTTATTCTGAACCTTGCCCTTGGGGGTCTGTCGTGGTTATTTTTAGAATACTACCGAAAATCTTCTTGGTACCCAATTTGGTACATTCTAAAAAATGTCTAGTTCAATGCCTGCCTTACCACACATATATGAAGAATGGTTCACCCTGACTTTGACACATAGGTCACGTCGTACGAAGTACATACACATGCTTTGTTGGCACTGGGCCGCGCTGGTGCAGCCGACGACCTGGCTGGGCCCTGCGCCCTCCTGTGCCTCCTTCGTCGGGGCCGTGCAGTCCTGTGCCGCCTGGTGGGAGGACTCTTTCTCCAAAGGCGCTTTCCTCTTCCCAGACTGTAAGCCAGCTGGCGCTTGGGGTCCTGTCTTATACATTTTGGTGCTCCCTGTTGAATATATTGGTATTGTATTGGTATAAGTATTTGTGGAATTATGTTGAATATGGAAAATCAAATTTATCACTTTGTCGAGTAGTATTAAGGTTATATGGCTTTATTTAAAGAACCATATTTTAGAAATATATAATACTTGTTTAAGCCATACACTTATTGAGTCTTAAGCCCTAATGGGTGTCTCCTCAACGGTGCATACAGTGAGGATGGAGTGTCGAGTTCGGGAGGTTAGTTAGGACAATTGGATGGGATTGGAAGAAGGAAATATAGAAGGAGAGGAATAGATCTAGCCATGACGTTGTTCCTGGAAAAAGGAATTATAAGAGGTGAGAGAGAGAGAGAAAGAGAGAGAGAAGGAAGGAAGCATATACAAGAGCTAGACTATAGTTAATAATACTGTATTGTATATTTGAAAGTTGTATATTGTATATCTTGAAAGTTCTTATCACATGACAAATATGACTGTGTGGTGATTATGTTAATTAGATTTGTTGGTGGTGATCATTTTGTAATATAGACATATACAGGCATGGCAAGTACAGGTTTATAGTTATTTTAGGGAAAAATAATAAATACTAATACAAGGATCAACTTCGTGTTTAGTGTACCCACAATTGTAAACCTACTTTTGCCCACACTGTGTTGAATCATTTTGTGTACACTTGAAACCAATATAATGTTCTATGTCAATTATATCTCAATGAAAAGAGATAGAGGAGGGGAACATAGTGAAAAATGTGAAGAGGATGAGTGGAATATCGTGAACGGTGGAATGGATAAATAAGGGACAGAGTAGAGATGTTCTGAGAACAGTCGAGACATAAAGTCTGGGACTATCCTGAAGAATAAAATCTTTCAACGATTTTACTTCATACTGTGCTCATTTGGATTTCAGGGAGCTAAGATGGGAACTAGATTAATACAAATAAAACTCACTTTAAGGATATACATGCCTTGGAATGAAGAATCAAGGAACCAAGACCATCTCAATGTGCAGCCACCTCCTCCCTTGGCTTGCAAAGCCTCTGTTCACTTCTCTCTGGTCGGTAGGCGAGACCAATCAGGCTCCCTAGTCCATAACCTGAAGGGAGCTGTCACACAGCTAATCTGTGTGACTGGCCTTACTGACTACCGTCCTCTGACTGGACAGAGAATTCTACGTGCTGGGACAGTGGCCCTTGCTTGTGGCCATCGTCCACTCTGTGCCCACCTCTGTTCAAAGAAGACCGTGGGCAGCTTCTCTGACTGAGCAAAGAACCATCGTGGATGGACATAGCACTATGATTAAAATATCCAATCTAAATATAAACGATCGATTGAAAGGAAAAGAAAATAAATCCCTGAATCATATTTATAGAAAACCCACAACATTTAACACAAAGATCCGAACCTATATCTTGATACAAGGAAGGCATTTGATTTATGTGTCTGAAAAAGTAATTCTACTCCTATCACTTCTCTCTGAAAACCCAACTCTATTTTATACACCCATCTTGCACTTGTTTCAGATTTTCCACTGTACTCTAAACCTTACACCAAATGTGCCGGGCGATTCTTCAGCTTTTAAACATGGCCTCTTCTCTCGAAAACAAATGCGGGTATTCACAGCCCTTTGGAGAAGAAACATCGGCAGCCTTTTCGGACTCCACGAGTGGGCGTGCAGAGATGGACGATTCCACACCTGACCTCTGCTCCCTTTACCATCCTTCGGGGCCTTTGCCCACTATCTCTCAAAACTCCTTCAGAATCACTTCAAACCACTTCAGACGTTTTAGGGTCAGTAAGCACTCCCACAGCATAAATAGTGGTGTCTGTCAACGTGTTGGCTTGTGTCTGAAGAGGAGACAATATCAATGTCTTTTTCCTTATAACTTACAAACAAAAATTTATTAAGGCAACAGGTGAGTCATAGAAACATATTTCTCTGGTGTGCTTTTTTTCGTGTTCCTAGCAGTAAATATCTCTGATGCTGTAGTTGCCGGTGCGATAAAAATCTAAGTAGACGACGGTGTTCACATCCTGGGTGCTGAGGGCTTTTCAGCAGCACCTCTCTGGGCACTGTGGACTCATCGAGTTTTCACGTTTTCTTGTGTTCTTTCTAGCTGATGGTAAGGTGGTTCTTCTTGTGGTCCCAGTGGCCAATGACAGCTGTTTGTGGGAAGCCACTGTGCGATGGGCTCAAGAAGACCCAGGCAGAGGCAGGCCCGAGTGAGTGACAGAGGGCTGCAGTTTGCGTTTGCTGCGTGCCTTGCCTCCGGTACCCCGTGTGATGTCTCAATCCCAGAGGCTCTTGAAAAGCAAAAGGCAGCCACAGGCAAACAGGAGAAACGGAACAAATCTGTTCAAGGCTAAGGTGTTTACTCTGCATCTTAGCCTTAGAAACGCTCAAATCCCACTAGGGGGACAAAAGGGAGCTTATAGAAACATATTGTGAGCGGAGCAGACAGTGTAGTGATTTTCAAAAATCTGCCGTAACCTCCTGGTTCAGTTTTTGTTTCCCTGAGGGGAAGGGGGTAAGATTTTATGTTTTTTCCTGATGTAGGAGAGCACATCTGGATACAGCATACCTTGGCTCCATGGGTGACTATTTGAAGAGGTTGTTTGTATTTCCAGTGCTAAGATAACTTTGAAAACCAAGAGGTGTTGATTGATGATGGAAAGCTATGCTTAGTAGTATTGAGGCAATTTATGCATCTGCTAGAACAGGATCACTGTTTGATGCCACTTAACTGACTGTTTGACATCTGGGAAAGAGAGCGCATAGTCATTAAGAGCACGCCCGTGGGAGCCAGGCTACCTGGGTTTCATCCCTGCTTGGTTGCCTACAAGTAGGTGACCTCTGGCGATTATTTCATCTGTTTGTGCTTCAATTCCTCATCTTTGAAATCAGATAACAATAGTATCTACTTCATAAGGCTTCTATAAAGAGTAAAAGTCAAAATTGTAAAGGCCTTGGAGTGTTTCTGGTCTATATAAGTGTTTGTTATGCACATGCATGTAAGTACACAAAGACTTGATCTAAAAAATGTTTATTGATTTTAGAGAGAAAGGAAGGGAGAGAGAGAGGCGGGAGAGGAAGAGAGAGAGAGACATCAGTTGGATGTTCCATTTATTTATGCATTCATTGTATGTGCCCTGACTGGGGATTGAATTTGCAACCTCTGTGTATCAAGATGATGTTCTAATCAACTGAGCTACCTGGCCAGGGCTCAACTTGATGGTATTCCAGCTATTATTAGCTGACTTTGTGATTTTGGACAAGTCCCTTAACTTCAGTCCTTCATCTGTAAAGTAAGGAAGGTGGACTGAGTTTCATGCTAGTTGAGCAAGTCCATGAAGTTATGTCCCTGTGTTTGGAATTAGTAGTAAAGACATGAAGAATACCATGGGAATCATAACCAGAGTCCATGACAAATCATCTGAAGAAACAGGTGGAGGTCATTCACATGTCTTTCCAAGTTCTGGTATTTAAAACAGAGGATGATATGTGGGTACTCTGGGATTCAGGAGCTTATTGAGACAGGCCTCTGCCGGATAAACAGAAACAGACACGTTCTCAAGAGCCAGAAGATACTTTTCCATTAAAAAGGACAACTTTATGATCCAGATTGAGTAAGGCTGGCAAGAGCTAAGATTAGAAAATATGTATACCTTAATCAGAAGGAAGAAAAAGCCAAGGATTTCAAAATGACGAGGATGCTCGGTCCGATCCAGGCTGAGTGTGTAGATGAGAGACAGGTTGTTTAGTAAACTTTCACTCAACAGGGCAGGAGGTGTGATATGAAGCCATTTAGCAGGATTTCTTAAAAGAAGATTTTTATTAAGCTATATTACACAGTATTTAGAAAATTTACTTCTTGTGAAATTGGAGAAAGTTTAAATTCTCAAGTTGGGTGGAAAGAAAGATACAGTGAAAAGACCCTAATATACCAGGTTGTGGGAAAAAAGACGGAGGCACCTTAGAATGCATAACTTAGGTTAACTCTGAGTATCTTTAGGAGCCTTACGCTACTAAACTTTTTTTCATTCTCCTTTTACTTTTCAGTTGTAATCAGAGATGCGTTTGGAGTATCACCTTAGCTCTTGTTAGGGCTTTTGAGCTCTTTGCAGAGAAAAGAACATTGCTGAAAAGGTCCATGAATAAATAAGAAGTCAGTGTAGTTTTGCAAATATTTTCTCAAAGACTCAGGGTCACTGCTGTATTGGAAATGGAAAAGAGGAACAGTTAAAAGAGCATCAACCAAAAATGAAAACTTCAAAGAGAAAATACACAGAGAAGCAGAAATATTTACTTAAATTAATGTCTACTGAAAGAGTCAAGCTGTTATAAGAACCACATAAAGTAGAAAGACCTTTGAGAGAGGAAAAGGCATGCCCGTAAATAAAAGGGAGAGTCGTGAGAAGACTTTCAATAGATAATACTGTGAATTTACTGTTTTCTAAACAGACTGATTTTTAAAACCGAGGCAAGACCTTTACTGTAAGGAAGTCACGAAGACCGTTTTAAGAAGCCGGGAATATTGTATTCAGTTTGAGGCATTTCACTGCCAGGGAGATGAAGGCAAACAGAGAAGGGAATTCAGAGGAAAAAAAAAAACCCACATAAAAGTATTTCAGGGCCTCTGGAGAACTGACTTTTCAAGAGAAAGTAGGAATAAATAGAATAAATAATAGCTTGATTTGCAAAGTTCAAAGAGAGGGAGGTGATATGTTACGTCTAAAATTTGCCAGAGCAAAATCCTAAGTAACTGGCAGTGCCTCATTTAAATCCCATGAACTTAGTTACTGATTTGATTCTCCATTCACATTGGAGTATAGATATTTATTTGTCACTGTTTGTCCAATATATGGAACATTTGTAGATGCGCACGCACACACCCACACACACCCACACTCACATAGCCAACCAATACCCAAACTTCCTTTCTGTTTCCTTGCACTTTCTTCTTGAGTAGATGACCTCTGGGACTATGAAGATGACCATTCCTGTATTTCCTCTAAAGAGATTTGAGTGACCACACACAGCTGGCTGAACTTCTGAAGTTTGCCCATCTCAGCTCAGGCTGAAGGGAGCTACTGTTATTATCCATAGGAGTATACAAACAATCTTCTTATTTAAAGATTTTATTTATCTTTAGAGAGGGAAGGGAGGGAGAAAGAGAGGAAGAGAAATGTCAATGTGTGGTTGCCTCTTTTGCGCCCCCCTACCAGGGACCTGACCTGCAACTAGGTCATGGGACCTGACTGGGACTAGAACTGGCAACCCTTTGGCTTGCAGGCTGCCACTCAATCCACTGAGTCACTTCAGCTAGGGCCAAACAATCTTTTTTTTTTTTAAAGTTTTTATTTATTTATTTTTTAGAGGGGAAGGGAAGGAGAGAGGAGGAGAAATATCAATGTATGGTTGCCTCTTGTGTGTCCCCTGCTGGGAACTGGCCTGCAACCCAGGCATGTGCCCTGACTGGGAATCGAACCTCGATCGTTTGGCTCGCAGGCCCGTGCTCAATCCACTGAGCTACGCCAGCCAGGGCCCAAACAATCTTTTTAAAGGCTCAGTTTTGTTGAACAGTGACTTAGTGACCAGAAGCAGGGGTTGCTAGCCCTTCCAATACCAAAGGAATTAGGTATGTGCTATCACTTTACTCTCATAACAAGACACTGAGATCCACTGAAATAAATTATTTAACACATATGAACAGGCAAGGGACTAAAATACATAGATGTGATATTGTTGCAGCTGAGACATGACTATGTTCTCCTATTTTTAAAAATTTATTACCCATCATTTCCCCCACCCTTTCAAGTGTTTTACATAGTAGGGACACTAACAAGTATTAAATAGATAAATTCTGATAGGGTGGTCAGGGAGGATAAGCTGTTATTTAAAGCTTTTTCTGGCGGTGTAATCCGTAGCTTACCCTGTGCTATGGTTGGGCAGCTACGCATGTTTCATCAGTGAGAGCGCTGGGCCAAGGGGTGAAGCGAATGCTGTTTCGGGCTGCCAGCTGGGTTTCGGAATGTGGCGGTACCGTGTTTGTTGCCGACGAGTATTTTTCAAGAAAATATAAACATTGTCATCGTCTCTGTCACTGTGACATCACTGAATCATTAAGACTCATCGGCACAGACTATAGCAAAGGATGTTTTCCTTTGCGACGGATTTCATCATTTTACGGGAAGCAGTTTTCAAGAGCTCTCTGGGTTTAATGCAATAAAGGGGACATCTAATGCACAACAGGTATTAATAGACACTATCATGACTAAGTAAATGTGAATTGAATCTGGGAAAGTGGCAGTTGGAGTCTGATGACTGGAATTAAACACGGAAGGCCCAGAGGAAAATCAGAAAAAGCAGTAACATCTCCCAGTGACCAGCAGGGGTCACCCAATAGCCAGAGAACAAATGGTAGGCTAGTGCGTTTGCTGTGCGGAAACACCGAACTAAAAAACGCTCCCACGCAAAATGTCAGGATGCCCTACAGAGACACACACGGAGTTCGCTCACAATTCTAACTCCAAATCGAAAAACAGCAATTTACTTCTCAGAAACGTTTTTCACTGGGTAAAGGGAGGAAAAATCACAGGGCCAACTCAGACGTTCTGCTACCTCCATAGGAGAGTGGAGAACAGAATCACTTGGGGGTGGAAGAGAAGAGAGTGGAAGATACCTAAGGGGAAGAAACTCCCTGTTGGGTTCAACTACTGTTGATCTAACTTTAGAGACCCAGAACCGAAAGCCCAGCCTCCAGTCGGGCTTCCATTGCCATGTTCAAGTACAGGACTCAAAGAACTGTTCCTGACCCCTTGTGTTTCAAAGGTTTTTGTAAAACGCATTTTTTAAACATTAAAAAAAAAGTTCAGATCACTGAGATTTCAATGAGTCTTCCATTTTTCTTACAGTTCCTCTATACTTCCCTTTCTCAATGCCTGCCATCAAAAAAAAAATGTGTGTCCCTATAGCTCCTTTGTCTTTGTGTTCCTGACAGAGTCATTCTCTGACAGCAGAGTCAAGAGGATGGATTAGTCATAAAGGGAACAGCTACTGTGATAGGGAAAGTACTGTGTTACTCTCTGTCCTGAGCTCTCACTGAACACGTGTGTGTTTGATAACCCTTAAAGGGGCTGGGTCCTGTAGACACCATTTTAAGGATGGCGAAACTATGCTTCACAGAGAGTGAAAGCAGAGACCAGCTTCCCCTGCTGCGTATTCTTAACACCTGTGCCATTCAACTGTAAATCTCAAGGCCAGAGGAGACCAAGGCACATTAAAATTCAACCGTTCCACAACTCCTAGCTACAGAGAACAGGCTGATGGATGCTAGAGGGGAGGGAGGTTGGAGGACTGGGCAGAAAAAAGGTGAAGGGATTAAGAATACTAATTGGTTGTTACAAAATAGTCATGGGGACGTTAAGAACAGCAGAAGAAATGTCGTCAATAATATTCTAACAATTACCTAAGGGGTCCGATGGGTAGTGAAAATAATGGGGCATTGTTGTGTAAAGTATGTGATTGTCTAACCACTATGCTGTACAACTGAAACTAATACAAATAATACCAAATGTAAACTGTCAATGAAAAATAAAATAAAAAAAACCCTGTTCCTACCACCTGTGTGATGTGCAGACGTCTTCTATGGCATCTCTGTCCGCTGGTCACCATATATCACTGTGATGGGGCACCCATGAGTCAGTCCATTCTGCCTTTGCACATATCCGACTGTACGAGGGTTCTGCCTTTTAGTCAGCTGCAAACAAAACAAAACAAAACAACAACTCAGCTCCCAGAGAGGCAATAACAGGAGGCTGATTTCTCTTTCCATGACAGTATCTTACACATTTCAAGTGAGCTATTCTGAATTTCCTGTGTACACACAGGGTACAGAACCGATAAGAGATACATGCACACATGGAGTTCATTATAAGAATTGGCTCACGTGATGATGGAGGCTGAGAAATTCTGTGAGCTGCCATCTGAAAGCTGGTGGTGTGATTCAGTCTGAGTCCCACGGCCTGAGTGCCAGGGAAGCGGATGGGGTGAGTCCCAATCCGAGTCTGAAGGCTCAAGACTTGGGAGCTGATGTGTGAGGCCTGGAGTCAGGAGGCCATGTCTAGGAGGCCAGGAGAAGATGGATGTCTCAGGGACAGTGAACTGTTTTTCTTTCACATTTTTGTTCTGTGCAGTGGGTTGGATGATGTCCACCCACGTGGTGAGGGCGATCTTTTCTAAGCATACTGATTCCCATGCTCATCACTTTGGAAGCACTTTCACAGAGGCACCCCAAAAATGTGTGACCAGTTACCCAAGCATCTTTTAGCCCAGTCAAAGTGACACATAAAATTAACCATCACATTTCAGCTCTTCTCGTGGTTTAATATATTAACATCTTTCAGACATCTTTATTTTATTTTTTTTAAGATACCATCATTTTCAATCCTTTTTCCCTCTGAATGGACTACATTTGTCCATGTCCACTCCAGAGTGAAATGAAGCCAAGTACACAGCAGACCTATTGTCTCTGTTTTAAAGATACTGTGTTTTGCCCTGACCTGTATGATTCACTTGCTTGGGTGTCATCCCACAAGGCGAAAAGTCACCGGTTTGATTCCTGGTCTGGGCACATGCCTGGGTTGCAGGTTTGTCCCTAGTTGGGGCGCGTTCGGAAGGCAACCGATTGATGTTTCTCTCTCACATAGATGTTTCTCTCCCTCTCTTTCTCCCTCCCTGCCCCTCTCTCTAAAAGAAATAACTTAAGAAAAATTTCCTGCTGATAAATGAAAGGACCTTCCTACCATGAGAGGGTCCCCGGAGAAGGATCAGAAGGGATGGAACTGGACGGGGCTTGAATCTCTGAGGGGATCCAGTGCTGCAGATCTTTGGGTTTCAGACAAGACCACGCGTGGGGTGGCCCAAACCTAAGATAAGTCGAGGGGGTATCGAAGCAAACTAGAGATCTGTGTTCACCTGAAATCCAGAAAAGATGCCCTTACCAAGTGCCTCACACCACGTGGGCAGCTTTAGAAGACCTGAACGTGAAGACATACTGTTCTTACGCAGCGAGGGTCGCACGAACTTGCACGCTCCCTCACATGGTACAGGGAGGTCCTTCTTGCCATTGGCACGCCGAGACATGGGGGGCAGATGTGCACGGGCAGACGTTGTCAAACGTGACATAATCAGAGACTCAGAAAGAACTTGGGAGTAGATCAGAAGTTACAAACTCAAATACTTCCAGGGGCTGAGTGTGAAACATGGGTGAGCTACTTGGCTTTCCTTCTCTCCTTCTGGAACCCTGAAACCACTACAAGTGGGGGGGGGGCAAAAGTAAGTTTACAAATAAACTCTGTGTTTTGCGTACTCATGGTCATAAACCTACCCTCGCCTGCCCATGTATGTGAAGAAGCCTGGACGCTCCAGTGAAAGGGTGAGCGGCCACATGGAGCAGAGGCAAGTTCTCTAGTGGAGGGTCCTTTGACCACACAGCCTGCCCCATGTGAGGTACAAGTGAGGCCCCCTTGGACTGTCAGCCTCAGCCAAGCCAGCAGCTCACTGCAGGGGTTAGCCACACTGGCCTGGACCCGAGGAACTTCCCAGCTAACCGAGAGAACGGTGAGAAATAATAAGTGATGGGTATTTTTTTAAAGAAAACCCTTCAAGTTTTGTAACTGGATAAAGGAAACTATTTGAGCATCATTTTAATATAACATCACCCTGATGACATTAATTTTAATATGGCTAACCTCCATTTAAATTTGGGTAAATGATTAATTTATTCTGAGAAATTACCAGTTTCATCTTTTACCACATTGGACAGCTTCAAATCTGACTGTGTTAAAAGGTCAACAAAAATGAGGTTAATCTGCTAGCCCTCCATGTCCACAGGTTCTGCATCTGTGGATTCAACTACTGCAGGTAGAAAATATTCAAAAGAAGGAAGCTACGCTGTTGCTGATGCAGTTAGGTCTGCCACGCTTGGGTCTATACATGTGCAGCAGCTTTTTTTCCTTGTCATTATTTCCTAAACAATACGGTACAATAACTATTTACATAGTGTTTACATTGTATTAGGTGTTATAAGTAATCTAGAGATGATGTAAAGTGTATGGGAGAATGTATGTACTTTAAATGTAAATACTGTACTGCACCATTTTATTTAAGGGGATTGAGCACTCCTGGATTTGGGTATTCTCAGGGGTCATTGAACTGATCCCCCATGGATACTGAAGGACAACTGTACTAAAGTATTTAGTAAGCTCTAATTTGCCTTTAAATCATATTTTCTATTTCCTTTTGCTCTATGAGTTAAACTCTATAAGCAGTCCTCCAAACATTAGCTCAATATTTTTCAATTCTTGTCCCCAAGAAGGTCTAATTTGCCTCTGACCTTGACTAAAGGTCAAGCTCAAAGTTTCAATTTTATAACTGTTCAGGAGCTCAGACAGGAAACCTTTATGCAGGCTCTCTCTTTAATTTGAAGAACTCTTTGAATAACCCATAGGTGCCAACCGAGGCTTACCTCTGGTCTGCCCTGGAGTCTAGAGTTCCATAATTTTAGAGATCTAAGTGCTGAAGGTGAAGGCATCTTAGATTTTTCCCACAGTCCAAGAGCCAGAAAAAGCCTCACGGACTTTTGTTTGGCTCACACAATGCTGTCTCATTAATCTGAAAAATTCAAATAAGTTACATTGCCAAATTCTTGCAGTTGGATAATTACACTAAGAATCTTCATTTCTAAATTATTTTGAAAAAAAAAAGGAATGATCTGGCAGCATTGAGTCTGCAGGACAACAGGTTTTTGAAGCTGAGTATCAGCCTCTCCTTCTACCTGGGACAGGAGCTCGCTAAGTCCTCAAGGACACTACCCTGCCCCACTACCCCGCCCCACTACCCAGCCCTTTAGTTCACCCTGCCCATCGAGTCACACACCCAGCTTCTGTAAGGACTTGAATGTATAACGTCTAATCTATTCCAGTCACTTAATTTTACAGATAAGCAAACAGGTGCAGGTAAAAATGACTGTGATCAGCTAGCTACGGACTTAAAATATGTATAAAATGTCATCGGCTGTAGAGCTGATCTTAGCTTGCCTTCTCACCGGGCAGCTGGCCGAGAGTCGTTAGCTTTGAATGTGTGTGAGCAGAACACAGGGTCTGGGATTTTCCGAGACAGGAAGAAGGCTGGAGAGCAGTGTGGGGACCCCAGGATCCGCGTCAGATCCGAAGTGCTTGGAGCGGAGGGTGCAACAGGCAAAGGACAAGTTAAGAGACATAAAGCCACACTGGAGTTAGTATTTTTTCCTGGGAAAGCATTATGTTACTGGTGATATTGGTAGGTCTTGGCATGAAAGTCTTTCAAAAACACAAAAGAGACTGTAAGATTCCAGCTACACTGATGGTCATCTTGATTTTAAAATGTGCTTCTAAAGATTGCTTTAAAGATATCTTTAAATTTCTCGTGAGAAGAAAAGCCAATGCGTGCTGATGGGTGTTAACGAGACCTGTGATCACTTTGCAATGCAGGGGTAGGCAAAAGTAGGTTAATGGATGTGAGTACATAAAACAGTGTTTACTTTATGCTTTGATTATTTATTAATTATTCTATTGTTATTCATAGGAACAACTGTGAACTTACTTCTGTCCACCTTGTTAATATCTTGTGAATATGGAATCACTGTATTATACACCAAAAAAGTAATGTAATGTTGTATGTCAATTTTCTTATAAACTTCTGTGTCTCTTTAGATGATGATTTATTCTCAGATTTTTTATTAGGTAAGGTAATTCTTTTTTTTTTTAATTAAACTTATTTATCTTTAGAGGGAAAGGGAAGGAGAGAGGGAGAGAAATATCAATGTATGGTTGCCTCTCATGTGTCCCCTGCTGGGAACTGGCCTGCAACCCAGACATGTGCCCTGACTGGGAATCGAACCGCGATCCTTTGGTTGAGCATGCGCTCAACCCACTGAGCTACACCAGCCAGGGCTGTATGTCAATGTTATCTCAATAAAAACACTTCCTAGAAATTTGTCTCACCTTATATCCAATCATTTACTAAATTCTATCTCACAAATGTCTCTCAAATCTGTCCGCTGTCCAATTTTTT
>PVKM010033102.1:0-16118 GCA_004027735.1 Carollia perspicillata
AGGATATGATCCCAGCTGTGCAATTGCTGGGTCAAAAGGCAGTTCCATTTTTAGTTTTCTGAAGAAATTCCATACTGTTTTCCACAGTGGCTGCGTCAGTCTGCATTCCCACCAACAGTGTACTAGGGTTCCCTTTTCTCCACAACCTCACCAGCAGATTATTTTTTGTGGATTTGGTTAAGATGGCTATTCTCACCAGTGTGAAGTGGTATCTCACAGTGGTTTTAATTTGCATCTCTCTGATGGCTGAGGATACTGAACATCCTTTCATATGTCTCTGGTCCCTCTGTATGTCCTCCTTGGAGAAGTGTCTGTTCAGGTCCTTGGCCCATTTTTTAACTGGGTTTTTTGTCTTCCTGGAGTGGAATCATGTGAGTTCTTTACATATTTTGGAGAACAAACCCTTGTCTGAGTTATCATTTGCAGATATATTTCCCATACAGTTGGTTCCTTTTTCATTTTGCTGATGTTTTCTTTAGCCATGCAGAAGCTTTTTATTTTGATGAAGTCCCATTTCTTTATTCTTTCCTTTATGTCCCTTGCTTTCTACATAAAAGAGTCTGGAAACTGTACAACCCAATGCACTTGCAGATGTTGATGATACCACTGAGGAACCAGGTTCCGTCAGCTGTCTTCATATTGCATTTGACCTCATGGTCACAAAATGACTTTCATTCTAGCCATCACGTCTTCATTCCAGACAAAGACAAAGGCAAGTATAAAGAGGCAAAACCTTTTGTGGATCTTGAGAAAAAAGATACCAACGAAGGGCTCCTGGTGGCTTTCTGGGTTCTAATTTTTTAAAAACAGAGCCTAGCAGCCATTTCTACACAGGAGCCTCTCATGCAAAATGTACTTCATGCAGAAGCCTGCAGTACATTGTCTGTTTGCATTGTGTTTCTGACATCTGAGCCAGCCCTTATCAAGAATATCACAACTGAGCTGTTTTGCACTGAGTGGAGTTTCCTTCTCCACCACACCTCAAATCAGTGATTTCTGTTGGCACTGAATTGGTTGAACTGGTGCCAATGACCATGGGTTGACACTTTTTGGTTTTGCCCTTCTCATTTGAGAAGAATTCTATGGGTCTCATAATCTAAAACTGTTTACCTGCTCGCCTCCTAGCAGTAATCAAGAATGAAAAGGTTATCTTCAACTCTGGTAAGCAGAAATGAAGGGATTTGAAACCGGAGTTGAAGGAGCCAGCTCATACTATCCGCCACACATACTTCTTAAGGAGATAACATGTTTCCTCAGACCACACAGGTTTTAGGGCAAAGTTATGGGTCATGATAAGTCTCCCTGAGTGTTTCCCTGACTTCTCCCCCACCTGCTATTCCTGGCCTAAAGGACACTTCATCATCTCTCCTAAATATTTCTGGAAGTCTCCAGAGGATGTCTTGTGAGTAGGCACAAACTCAACTCAGAAACAGACCCTGTGTGTCATTTTTTCTCATTTCCTGCACCAACTGCACACTGTAATCAAAGGGTGAGGCGTCTGATGTTTGTACTAGTGCCAGAAGCCGGTGTCAACACCATTCTATCCTATCGTTGCTCGTTACTGCTCTCGTTGCTGAGATTGTTTCATGCAGTTCCTCCGCAGAAGCTGTCCCACAGCAGCCAGATCCGAAATCCAGTGAATGCTCACTGTTTTCCTCTGGAGTCCAAGTGTGAGGACATACCTCGGAAGTGATGAGTATTTCTCTCCTCACCTTTGCATTCCATCCTCCTTGGAGCTTTCGATTCCTTGCAGAGTTTTGGTTGGAAAGTTCTTTCTGTTTCTAGTGTGGTCCCCTCCATAGAGCTCAGGTAAAATTGCATAAGCCTCGACCGCAGGACTGTACAAGTAGCAGAGATCCTGCCCTATTCAAGTTCTTGGAACAATTTTCTCAGACCAACTTCATATGCTGTTGCTTTTCTCTGTGGGTGAATTTCCTATCTTAGGGTGTCTGCATAAGCCTCATGTAAACTTGGCACATGTACTGGGCAACCTCTGATTGATCCAAATCAAGGAGTAAATTGAGATTAGGCTGTGTAGCTAGGATTTATTATTTGCCATTGTAATAAAACAATGCTAAGTGCGGTATATCTGCCTTCAGCTTAACTCCATGTCCACAGCCATCCACACTTATCCATGGTTTACGTTGTCAGAAAAATTTTATTATTCAAACTCCAGGTTCCACACACACTTGCTCTCTACCTCTTGTGGCAATCAATATCCTGATACTCTTGAAATTATGAGCCCAATAGGTCACAGAATGCCCTTTATAGAGAAAAATCAGTTTACCGATTTAGATCTTTTTACATCTTTCTTCCTGAAGAAAAATTTGATGGGCCCCTTAGAGAGGCCGCCTTCATTTTTGAAAACTTCCTTCAAGACTGTCCAAGGGGCTCTCACCAGGAGATATTTTTTGACAAAGAGAAACTACCCCATCGCTCCTCCTCTTATCCCCAAATCTGGATTTGAACCCACAGACAAAATTCTGCTTGGGATGGGAAAATGTCTGGGAGTGTTGTAGTTCACGGAGTTCAGAGTCGAGGAAGAAAAAGAAGTGGAAGTCAGAGCATCACTGTCGCTGAGGCCAACGGCAGCCCAGCGGTCACATGCCCATGAGGGTCAGCGCTGAAAGCGAGCGTCTCAGAGCTCATTCAATTCCGACGGGAGAGCCTAATCTGGACTTAGGAACACGCACAGGGAGCACGCTGCATACAGTAGAACAATGGCGGCGTCTCACATGATAATCAGAAAGTGCCCACCACCGTGCATACATTGGAATTTCAGCTGACTTGGCGCAGGGAAGGTACTTGGGAAGACATTATGTCTCGAATGAGAACAAATAAGATAATGTTTTTACTTACTGTACCAGTAAGTACTCCTGAACAAGCCGAGTGTCTCATCTCTGTGTGTGGTTATCTCCAGAAAGATGGGACACGCATGTGAAGTGGTGAAATGTGTCAGTATTGGGTTTTTGTGAGGGTGTAGGTTTTAAACATCCCTTTGAAAATCAGAAGAGGCTTCAAATAGAATACGCAATGCAACACAGTGGCTCTAGACCTAACGCTCTGATTTCGGTATCAGACTATTGGGCTCCATTCAGTAGCTGAGTGCCCAAGGCGTCTTGAGAGACCTATCCAGTTTAGGAGGCTAGCTTTGCTCCTTTTCTACCTGAGGAAAATGATTTCTTCCCAGAAATGACTTTAAGTTTTTGGCAAGTAAGCTTCTGAGATGCTAAAAGGAACTCAACATAGATAATTCGCCTCAGATGGGCTATGCTACGTACTTCCAGAAACCAGTCTAAATATTTTGTTTCTTTACTGGGTCAAGTCCTTATTAATAAAATATGTGCTACTGGAAAGAAAAGATACCTTTGTTACTTAATCCCTGTGCAGTCATTTATATTTGGCGTGCATAAATGTCATAAAGCATAGGAAAAAATATAATTCATGAACGAAATTCATTTTTATGCTCTTGTCACCTTGCCAAATTAAGTATTATGGTCGGAAATTTAGGGTGGAGGCTCCCTTGGAAAAAAGGAATCAAATTGTCCTCAGAATTTGCTTTCGTCATCAAAGGGCTTTTATGCCTTTGGATGGACCATCGATTCCGGATTTGGTGGTAGAGAATATTCTTACTTTGTACAACTACTGCAGAATTCCAATACAATTCGGTTAAAATCCTTCACTTGGATTAGAAGCTTTTTTCATATTTTTTTCAGTATTTCATTTTGTGGCAGTCAAAATAGGATGAAAAAATACATTATCTACATCAGAAACAAAGTTTTCTTGAACTTAACCTAAATGATGCTCTCTTGATGGCTTTTCCTGTCCACATCTATTTATGAAGGGTTCATTAATCTCCAGATTCTAAGACAGAGAGGAAAATCACAACAGTTCACTTTTTTTAAGTGATGAAAAAAGAGCCAAAAGCTCGTTTATCATTAGCTTTGTTATAAGGACATGTCGTCCCAGCCATAGTCATTTAGATCTGTGCAGAAGGAACCTAGGGCCCTATGGGAAAGTCTCACTCTGTTTAAACACCAACCAAACAAAATCCAACTTCGTATTCCTATTTTTTTCCAGAGTGTATTAGAGGTTGAATTTCATTTTTTTTTTAATTTGGAAAAGAAATTTACTTTTGAGCATTGTCATTTTCTAAACTGAAGTAGTGGCATTTCTTTGATCTGTTCAGTCATACAAGGTGCTGAGAGACACTGGCTTACCCAGTCGGGTAGCAGCTGAGTGATACAGACACTGGGTTTTATCTCTGCACATGCATCCTATAGTGACAAAATTTGAGATAGAGCGACAATAAATATTTATTAGATTTAGTAGTCATTTTTATACTTAACTGATTCCTTGTAACAATGATGCTTTTCTTAGAAGGTCATAGGAAATTTTGTATGACAAATATTCAGCATGAAAGTATTTCTTTTAGTTTTTGCACACATTCCTCACGATAATCACAGATTGCTGTTCCATTTAGAGCTCTCTAAAAGGTAAAGTGTGGGGGGAAGTCAGCAAGTTCATCATTGCTATTTCATGCTGTAGAAATTGCCTTTCATCTCCACTTACCTTTATGTTCAAGGTCAAAGCCACCCCCCTCAAGACTCCCAAACTACACACCAAATAAACCAAACTAAATCAAACAAACCATTGCAAGAGCTTGAAATTCATGTGGAAACATCTGGCTAACAGTCTTTTCTCCCTGGCTGTGCTCTAAACATGTCACTCATTATCCATGTAAATTGTGAGCAGGACTTGCTGTCTGGATGTTTATTTCTAGTCCCTGTAACGTGCACAAGTGATTTTTGCACAATTATTTATCACTGCAATCTATATAATGAAAAAAATAAATTTTCTGTCATATATGATAATAATACCTGTTTTCATTATCTTAGGGCTTGTTATGAGGATAAAAAAACTTTTTAAAAAAGAAAGGATGTGAAGAAACTTATACACAAACACATTATGCAAATTTTTTGTATGCATGGCATGCAAAATTGTCTCTTATGAGCTTGGCGGATGAATGTGATCATGTTTTTACCACCAGAACGCTCATTGTCATGAGTAAAGTAATCCAAATATTTTAGTTCCTAGTGAAAGAGTCAAAAAATAAATAAGACAAGCCCTGCATGTTAATTCCGGCCATGGAGCTTCAGCATAACAGAGGTTTGAATGAGAAAATCTGGTTTGGTGTCAAGCCCAATAAAATGAGGCGATGTGTGTTGATGGGCTGTGTTCCCTGCTGAGAGAGTAGTTTGAATTTGGACAAAATAATATGCAGCTTCAGTTTCTCTTTGGATTCATCATTGCTCCTGGATTCTCTCTCATTTGAACCTTGTAGGGGTCATCTGTGCCTCTGTCATCTCTAATCCTCTGCACTTCAATGAATCGGACTTCACGCTGCCAGGATGACCACCCAGAAGTCCTGTTTACGTGGGAACTGGCTTCAGCAGAGATGTTCGTCTTAAGTCCCGAACAGCTGAGTTGGGAGTTCCACAATGTTCTTCTGTTTGCTTCTGAGCATGGGTAGAACTAGGATCGTCCATAAGGCCTAACAATCTTGTGGAAGTTCATCTGTTGGAATTCTCTTCTTTTTTCTTTTTTGTAAGTACAGTTGGTATACAATATTGCGTTAGTGACATTAGTTTCAGGTGCACAATTAGTGATCTGACATTTTATAGCTTACAGTGTGATCACCTCCTAATTCTAGTAAGTGTCCTCTCACCACACACACTGGGCTATGCTATAGCGGTCACGTGTTTTCTAGAGAACTGCCTTGGTGGGATATAACGTGTCTGTCAAGAAAGCCAATTCACACACAAAGGAAGAAGTGGCGATGGAAAGGCTCCAGAAATAAACCATCAGAAAATTTATACCTCGTTGATTGTTTTTTCTACTCTTTATGTCTGACCATATAATCTTACTTTTTAAACCACTGTAATATTAGAAAACCAAAATGAGCCCTATTGGTTAGGTTGGTAATAAGATCCATTAAGATTTGAGAAAATTGTGGAAAATTTTGAAGTAGAAAGAAGAAATTATTGACTAGCCTTTCAATAAAATGCAAGAACCTTCGGAGATTAGGTGGTCCTGCAGAAGTATGTGCCTTCATCATTTTTTATTCATTATTGTAGTTCTTCAGGTTCGAGTTCTGACACGGGACTCACGGAGCCGAAATCCAGGTGTCCGCTGGGCTGCATTACTGCCAGAGGCCCTAGGCGGGGAATCTGTTTCCTTGAGTTTTTCAGTTACAATTAAGATTCAATATTATGTTACATTAGTTTCACATGCATAGCACAGTGGTTAGACTGGTATGTAATTTGAGTGTTCCCCCTGATATTTCCAATACACACAGAGCACCATATGTAGCTAGTAGAATATCATTGACTGTATTCCCTGTGTTGTACTTCACATCCCCATGACTAGTTCGTGGCTACCAATGTGTAGTTCTTACCCCCTTCACTGTTTTCACCCGGCTCACACCTCATCTCCCATCTGGCAACCATCGGTTTGTTTTCTGTCTCTATAATTTGTTTCTGTTTTGCTTGCTTGTTTTGTTCTTTAGATTCCACATATAAGTGAAATCACATGGTATTTGTCTTTCTCTGACTTATTTCACTTTGCATAACACCCTCTAAGCTCATTGTGCCTTCATCTTGAACCAGGACCCCCTACAACCCTTATAGAAATTAACTTGTAGAGATCGGTAGACGTGGAAATAATTCCTGCCCGTGAGAATGTAAATTGTATCCCTTGGATTGCAATTGGTGGATCCATCACCCCGTGGAGATGGAACCATTTGGAAGTTCTGTATCCATCTGTAAATTCAGCCCTGCATTTCTACTGTAAATGCGTGGTCCTTCAAGTTGTTCGAGTCCGTTCTGGCGTCTCATTGGTTCCCTCAATTAATTAGTGAGTTAAATAAAATCTTGACACATATCTATTTGAGGTTTTTGTAAGAGTCACGATTTTATCCTCTTTTAAAATGCATCCTTTAGTAGACAGAACTATGGAAGCTTTCCATCAGCTTTCTATACAGATATAATTCATTACGGCGATTATTTGGTATGTTCAAGATGAGGTACAAGATAAGAATCAGGGAGACAGAGATGAGGGAAGGATAGCACAACACTTTTTGCCATAATTATGAGAAGGCCGCCTTCAAGATGGAGATGATGAAGCTTCTAGGCCCCAAGGGAAGTGGGTAGGGGAGAAGAAAGAACTGGAAAATTGATAAAGTGCCAAAAGTAAACTAAATTCCCAGAGTATCACTTTTAGCAAGCCTCATATATTTAAGCATGACATTCACTTTCAATTCAAGTAACTGAGCTTTTAAATCTGTATTTGGCTGTATTTATCCTTCATAATTTCTAGGGTCGTAGATTGCGTTTTCCCAACATGACTGCATCACTGTCCTATTTCGTGGGCTCTGCTTACAGTGGAGCTCTGGCACTCGCATCCCGTTGCAGGAAAGGAGGTTGCATCCACTCCTCCCCTGTGAATCTGATCTAGATAAACCTATGACTTTGGCAGAAGTGATGCTTTGTGACTTCCAATACCGTATTTTAAAAGACATTCTCTTGGGACTGTTATTGCTCTTGAAATCCAACTACTATGTTGTAAGGAAACCAAAGAAAAGGACCTTAGGGATAGACCCACATGGAGAGGCCCATGAGGAGAGGAATTAATCCACAGAGGAGCTCCCAACTGAGAGCCAACTACAGTTTTAGGTGGTTCGTTTGTAGCAATAGATAAGCAACATTTCTTGCTATCTCAGGTGCTTCTGAAAATTTGCATTTTGAATATTTTTAATAAATAAAAATGTCTCCAGTAAAGAAGTGGTATCAAAATGACAATAATGTACTAAATGTATCCATATGCATGAGAAGTGGAGACGAATGGAAAACTCGTAGAACTCGTGTTCTTTCTGGGTTAAGCCAGAGCTCATATTTTTTTACTGTAATCATATGAGCATTTCAAGGGCGAATTCAGAAGGATTGTTTGCAATCACCACTAGTATACATGAATAAATATTTAGACTGAAAATTCTTGTGTGTGTTTTCCTGTGGGGGTGTATCCTCTGAGGGGCTTATGCTACTCACTCCAATGTGCACTTTGGCTCGTTGAATTCTCACTGGCTTGGGGTACAGACGCCCTCATTGTCTCAAGGCCTTCAAGTTCACAGTCAGCAGATTTCTTTATCTCCTTCCAATGTTAACCCCAGTCTAATCATCCTTCTCTTTCTCCGTTCAGGATACCTTTGCCAAATTGTGATAGCTACTAAATTCCCTTACCCCCTTCGCAGGCTCACTTGCCTTCCCAGAAAAGAGGTACTTTGTGTGTGTGTGGTAAAAGATACAACACACAATCTACCATTTTAACCCCTTTTTAGTATAGACCGCAGCGACATCACACTGTTGTGCAGCCATCCCCCCCCACCCATCTCCAGGACTTTCTCATCATCTCAGACAAAAACTCAGTACCCATCGAAAAATAATCTCCCATTCTCTCCTTCCCACAGTCCTCGGTAACTACCATTCTCCTTTCTGTCTTTATGAATCTGACTATTCTAAGGGCCTCATAGAAATGGAATCACGCAATATTTGAACTTGTATCTGTAGTGATTTTCACTCAGCCTAATGTTCTAAAGGTTGATCCCTGCTGTAGCATGTGTCAGAATTTCATTCATTTGTGTGGTGCGTGGACAGAAACAAAGACGGGGCAATACAGACAGAAATTTACTGTAAGGAATTGTCTCACGTGATGGTGGGGTCGGGCAAGTGCAACGCACGCAGGGCAGGCCAGCAGGGTGGAGACTCCGGTAGAGCTGATGCTGTGGTTCGAGACCTCTAAAGGTGGCCGGCACGCAGGCCTGTGTCTCCCTTAGGTCAGGTCAGTCCCTTACGTAAGGTCTCCCGCTGACTGGATGAGGCCCACCATCGTTTTGAAGGGTAACCTGCTGTGCTCAAGCTCTACTGATTCGAACATTAACCTCCTCTCAACAGTATCTTCACAGCAATATCCAAGCATGTTTGACCAACTATCTGAGTACACGGCTTGTGAGGTTATCACATAAAATTAACCAGCATAATGATGCCCTCTCTTTAAAAAAGGGATGGATTTCTAGAAAGTGTTAAAATGTCATCAGTTCGTCATTTCCTAGCTTCTGTCTTATTTTAGCCATTCATTAGTTTGCATATCACTCATAAGTTATTTATATGTGTTTCTAAATATTTTTAGCATGCATTTTATCTTGACCATTGAATTACATTTTCCTTAAAGCCTGGGTCAAGATCTATTTTGTTACCACCCTGCCAACACCACCTATTACAGCACTCACAGAAAAGTCAGTGTTCAGCAAATACTGACCCGCAGCCCCCGCAGCCCCTGGTTAATGCCGACTTCCTATCTGGCATCATCAGCAACCCCCCCCATGGATACATCACAGCTCCTGGAATCCTCACGGCCTACAGTTGTCTCCATTCCATCCCAAGTTCAAATGGTTTAATGGGGCGTTGTTTTTACCTTTCTTCTCCATAATTTCCCTGAAAGATACTCTTGTCCTGGGTTCATCTCTACCTCTAAAACTGTGCTTCTTTTCCTGCCCGAGCTCCAGGAATGATATTCTTTGCCTATCCCAATCCCACCCATTATTTAGGGCACAGTTCAAATTCCTTTTCCTCTGCAAATCCTTTCTCGAGCATCCCCGTCTACATTACCCTCTCTGTTCACTCAGCTGCCTACTTTATTTGTAACTGTCACTGCTCCGAGCAAAGCATATACTACATTTTGTTGTTGTGCAGTTGGTGTGGAGAAATTCACTCCTATGTGCCTCAACTTTCCCTCTGAAGTACACCAAAAGATCGATAAAGAAATAGAATTACTAAATATTTTTGAAAGAATGAATTAAGTAAAACACACTATGGTCCCACTCAGTATAAGATCAATACTGTATATTTCTAAACTTTACCTTGAATTTATCCTAAATGCATGTGAGTTAATTAGATTAGTTAGTTAGTTAGTTTTTGACTTTGCAATTATGTATAACTTTGGGAACAGCATTTTCCCCCCATTTTGAATTACAGGCATTTTAACAACCAGGTCCAAACCTTATTTTTGAGCACTTTTCCCCTACTTGAATTCAGAACTGTTTCATTTGAATGATGTTTGCTGAGCTGAACAGTCCCATGTCCTTTTGGACAATCTCCAACCAGAGTTATCTATAAATGATACCTCAGGGATCCTCTTTACAAACTCAATCTGGTTTTTGTTCTACAATGCAAATAAATAAAACCATAAATTAAAGTGCATGGGAAAACATATGACCTCAGTATTTCTGCAGGGAACTCATGTGCAGCTGTTTAAATCTGTGCAGACCTCTAGGTTCTGTTCACAGCCTCATTATTAATATTTCATACAACCTTCCTTTCCAAATTTCTCCTTTTCAGGTTGGCTTTGTATTTCAGGTGGTACATTGCAGTGTTTATCATTGCGGGGGTTGGGGGAGAGGCAGCATTTCAACACTGCTTTGATGTCCCAGGATGTCAAACTATTATAAATGTCAAGTATTTTTAGTCTCTGCATCATCGCTGTTACAGGATTCTAGGCTCCCAGTGTGCCTTTCTTCCCCAGGGCACAGAATCACAGTTAGTCATTTCACCAGGGAATAGCAGAGCTTTGCAACCAAATGACGTTTTAGGTTTCAAAACTGTACGCTGAATTCCACAAAGCACTGACAGTCCCCACAACTGGTGCTCCAAATTTTATTCACATTCATTTGCATTATTAAATACGTATTCTAAAGCTCTAAGAAAAACCTGCTAACTGTTCAAGAGGTTAATATACAGGTTTTAAAAGGAAATTAATATAAAATTTGTTAGAAAGCATTATAAAATATGCAGATTTTAAAAGTTATTGAAATCCCTACATTTTCTAGAGGAGAATTTGTTACTGTGTGATGAGGTTGGCAGTCAGTGGAACAGTTCTCATTAGCTCCACTAGAGGTCGCAGTGTAGGTTGCCTTTTTCAGGGAAAACGAAGATACTGTGCACACTCTGTTAGCAAAATACTGCTAAAAAGAACACTCGCCATAGGAATAACAGTACTTTTAGAACCCATTATAAATAAAAACAAGTTCCAGTGCTCTTCTTCAAGGTTTAAATTTGTGTTATACATTGCCTGTTACAATAGCATCCATCATTTTAAAATATCTCTTTAAAAAGTCACAATATTCTTTGTGTACTTGAACAAATAGAGATAACAATATTTTTCTTTATGTGAAACGATCACTATAAAGGAGAAATATGTAATTGGGTCATTTCTCATGAATTTTAAAAATAAAACACTCACAGTCTCTCTCATATGATTATCATTTGGTATTTCTAGAAGTTCTGACTTCCTATCATTAAACTTTTGATTGATCAAAAGTGTGTGCCAGTTATTCTATAAAATTTATTTTGAAATGTAAAACAAGAAAAGGGGAAATAAAATTTTGATTGCAAGCACTTAAACAACATAAGTCGTAGCTCAGGAATTCAGTGGCCGATCACCACTATCAAAATTGTCTCAATTATCATGAAAATAAAATGTATGAAAAGAAGCTCATGAAACTGGGAATTGGTTGAGATTCATGGTAAAAATTTTTTTACTCTTAATTCAATTCTTGGAAAAGTAGATGTGTCTTTTTAATAGAATTCACCACTCCAATTGCTTGCTGCTATTGTAGTACCTCCAGGGCGTGGACAACTCTAGTTCATCTGTGTTTTCTGGAGCTGATAAGCTTGTCAGCTTCTAGAAGTTTCTGAGGCCAATTTAACTCGGATCAGTTCTTACTACAGAGAAAGCCCCTAAAGGAACTGAACTGCGTCCCTCAGTCAGGGTGGGATTCAGAGTCCTGTGCTCCAGATATCCATGTCCAAACAATAGTAATACCTCTCCAGTGTGCCTGAAGCTTTACATATGACCTCATGTATTTTAGAACAGTCCTTCGGGTAGGTCTTTATGTTACCAAAGAGGAAGCTGAAACTCAAAGAGATGAGGTAATTTGCAGACATCCAAAGCAGTGAAAGCGATGCACAACCCCAGGTGTGTCTGCTGCAGCTGCAGCAAGGGCGCAGGCTCCTCTGTAAAGCCGCGTCAGCCACAGCACCTGCCGGAGGTTGGAAGCCGTGGTCGCCCTTTGCAGGAAGCCCATCTGTCCATCAATGTGCAAAACTCCTATTGAGTTTCTGGTGTGTGTGCACTACAATTCTAGGAACCCAACAGGCGGAAACATTATAAAAGAAAAAGATGTGGTTTCATTATTAAGAAACGTAAAATCCACTTATAGAGCGACAGCAAAAGAGCATGAAATCCAGATGAACATTTTGGGGGAAGCCATGTGCCCCCTGGGGGGTTTGGCCCATGGAAAATGATGTACATAGTGGGGAATGAAAAGCTTCAAGTGATTCTGCACTAAATAAAGGTCATTTACCCCAAATCTGGTATTTCTTTTTTTTAGAAAACAATTAAAATGACAGTATGATGGGAAATTTTTGAAAAATGTTTTGAAACTGCCCAGGCCATCACGGTGACATTGGCCTCTGTGTGCATCTTCGTGAGCTGAAGGGCAATATCAGGATGTAATTAATTATACATGGTGTTCAGCTTTCCAAGTTGTCACCCAGTGATGACAGAGATATTAAACAAGAAAAAAGATCTTAGACCACAAAGATGAAACAATCCAGTGCTCTTACCTTGTGGAGGAAATAGCTGAGACCGGGAGAACTTCAGCTCGTCACGGCCACATATTTGATTAGCACAAGATCCAGGACTTCCAACCTGTTCCTGGCAAGCAGAAAGGACTGAGAAATGTTTTTTTAATATGTTAAATTGCAGTGTGAGAACATGTCAAGATCTGCATGCTAGAAAACTATAACAGCAGGCAGAGCAAACTAGTCCATATGAAGATGGATTATTTCTTTCTTTTTTTTATATATATCATTACATTTGTTTTATTTTATTTATTTTATTTTTTTTAATTTTAATTGTTTTTCAGTACAGTTTTCTGTCTTTTACTCCCATCTAAACAAACAAGCAAGCAAAATATAGCCAAAGACATTGAAATAGAAAAGGGGATGATAGTATCCAGAGGGGAGAGGGGAGGGAATGTCAGGGAAAAAGGGAGGGGATTACAGGAACAAGTATAAAGGACACATGGGGGGGATTATTTCTTTGTAAAATAAGTTTATTGGGGAGAGTGTGGATTTACTACGAAGAGCTTTAGAAACACCAGGTTGTAAGTGGGGGTGGGGGTGGGGAGATGAGTTGCTGCAAGGGACTCTAGATTCTTTGTGGCCTTACTCAAACATAAAATTATTATCATAAACTAACTCCAGTTTTTCTAGGGTGTATACAGTGATATGCATGTATATTATGCATTTGCCAAGTATAGTATCTCTGGCTATATATTTATACTTTTGCTAGGTCCAAAGAAAGACTTTATGACATAGATTTCATTTGGTGTTGAGTTGAAACACATCAGTCAGTATGGAGAGGATAGCCCAGAAATGCAGATGGTTCCTTGAGAAAAAGTATACAGTCAACCTTGGCATAAGAGTTGTAGCCCAGCCAGGTAGCTCAGTTGGTTGGAACACCATCCCATATGCCAAAATGTTGTGGGTTCAAACCCCGGTCAGGGCACACGTGGGAGAAAACCAGTGGATGCTTTTATTTCACATCAACATCTCTCCCTCTCTCTCTTCCCTTCCTTTCTCTTTAAAATCAATAAACATATCCTCATATGAGGATTAAAATAAAAAAATCATATGTAACAAGTAACAGGATTGGTATCAAAGGTCTTGATACTTTGTTAACAGGACAGAGTATGTGTTTCACTGCCTCCACACTAATCTTTCCTTCAAAATGTTGCCCCATGCTGTAACTGTTACCTCACGTCCGCTACCACATGAGGATTTGGACCATTTATCATGTACCGAGGATGGGTTTGAACAGCTCACAGGTATTACAGAATTAAATCCTCATACCAACTGCACAAAGTAAGTTACTACTATCATTGTTCCCATATTATAGATGGGGAACTTGAGGTAAGGCAAATTAACAGTAAGACAACTAAAGGGAAGAGGTGGGATTTGAACCGAAGCAGTCTGATTCAAAATTTTGCATGGTCAGCCATCATGCCAAGCAACCTCTCAATATAATGAAATCTCTTAACAAACCAAAATCCTCATTGGAAAATGCTCTCGCCCTTTTAAGGTTGTTATTTGGGAAACACATACACCTTTTCTAGTAAGGCTGCCGTGGCTTCAGTATTTGTGGAATGGTTCCATTGGAATTACCTTCGGAGCCTGCAGCTCATTCTTTGAACACTGCCTGTGGTAGCAAGTCTGTCTTTGAAGGAAGATTTTATTTGGGATACAACCAAAGTCCTTTACAGCCAACTATGATGACTAAGGTGGGTGTCCAAGCTGGGCCATGCCATTTTTGGTCAAAAATGAAACGCAGCTGGGAGGCAATGTGACTGGTTGCTTCTCTCAATTGGCTTGGAGGACAGTTCCGAGGAAGAGCTCAGTCCTGGGAGCAGTGGCTGCCCTAGGCTGCTGACTCACAGAACAAAGTCAGTAGACTTGGGGGGGGAGAGGTAACACTGTAAATATGTAAGTTGGGGCACATTTATTTCAAAGGGCACATCACTTGCCTCTCTGTAACTTGGTTTGATTGATAATATCCAAATATTCTATAATTTCTTCAAATAACTTTTTAGAAAATTAAGATGACCTATCTCTTTGCATGCAATGGGATAAAGCTACGAGGCAGGAAGCATCTTTCTGGGTCTCTTATATGCACTCTCTATTCTTTGCTCTGTGCTGGAAGGTTTCCTGGTCCTCACTTTATCCAGTGCAACTGGTGGCGGCAGCTACGCCTTCACTTGCCATTAGGAGGAGCTGGGGAAGAGCCAATCACATGCATCACCTGCATTGGGGCTGCTGCCCTTCCTTCCCCGAGGTCCGGGACGCATCTGTAATACACTGAATGTTTGTGCCTCCCCAGTGTACACGCTGAAATCCCAATCCTCAGGGTAATGGTATTAAGAGGTAGGGTCTTTGGGAGGTGATGAGGTCAGGAGGGTGGAGCCCTCGATGAATGGACTGGTGGCCTGATGGAAGGGACACCAGCGGTCTCTCGCCTTCTTTCTGCCAAGTCAGGATATAAGGAGTCGGTGCTTTGCAGCCCGGAAGAGAACTCCCGCCAGTGCCTCACCACGCTGGCATCCTGATCCAGATTCCGAGTCTCCAGAGCTGCAAGAAATAAATTTCTCTTGCTTATAAGTCACCCAGGCTCTGACACTTCGTTACAGCAGCCCTAACTGATGGCTTATTGTAATTCGGTTTAACCTGGCGTCCTGCTTACCATCTCCAATCCTTCCCTGAAATCTTCCTGGACACTTTGACCTGCAGTGACCTCTCCTCTGACAACTCTGAGCTTCTGTTACACGTGCTGGCAACTCACTGGACTCACCTCCTTGTGTTGTTAATGAACTTCGCCTGTGTGTACCTTTTTATTTCTCCAGGAAGGCAAGATTGTATTTATTCCTCTCTCCCTCCCCTCCCCGCTTTTTTTCTACCCTTTTATTTATTTTCCTTCTATGCCTTTCTTGTGGGTTCCTTCTGAGTTTCCAGAATAGTGCTTGGCACAAAATAAGGGCTCAGTGATACTCATTCTCACCCTTATTTGTAATGTCAGCAGGATAATGATCTGATCATCCACCCTGCAGATTTATCTTCTTTACTGTAACTTTCTTAAGAAAATATTACTTTTTTTCTTGTTCTTTTTGTTTCTCTAGCACGTATTTCTTAAAGACGTGTAATTGTATTTCAGGGAAAGGGAGACTGAATTAAACACTTTTGTTATTTATTCAAACTGATTAAGACCAAACATATTGCCAAGAATTGATTCTATCTTCTTTCTTAAGTGATGTTTTAAAGATACCTCGTTACACTGTAATGGACTCTTTCTGCTACATAAAACCTTTGTGGTTGACAATTTGATTTCCTAGCAGTCTCTCTCCAAGTATTACTTAAAAGCGAGCATTTGTTTCAACTGTATTAGCTTCCTCT